>JAMQGT020000389.1:0-216622 GCA_024447675.2 Pterophyllum scalare | reverse complement strand
CTTTGTCACTTCGTTCAGTTACGTATTGCTAATTCAATTTAATATTGTTTCACCATATGTATTATACACCATATAGATTGAGCAAAATGAAAGTGGGTATCTCTGAAAAATGCCAACGATGTAAGATGTGTATTGGGGATCTTTTCCATATGTTTCGGAGTTGTGTACAACTACAAACCTACTGGAATAATGTGATTCAAATAACATCAGAAGTATTTGGACTTTCTTTGGAATTTGATCCCAAGATTTGGATACTTGGAGATGTTGCATCCTTGAAACTACTTCCTTGCAAGATATATTTTGTTTTGCTGGTATCTTCTGCAGCAAAAAAAATGTATACTTAAAAACTGGAAATCTATGGACTCTCCAAACCAGAAACATTGGATTAACGAAATGCTGTCGTACTGCACTCCCTTTCTGAACATTTTAACAACATTGGATTTGAGGGACAGATTTGTGTTAATCTTTACTGTCTTGTCTCAACTCTTTGAATAGTTTAATTAATTTTTTTTCTCTTTTTCTCTCTTCTTATTTCTGGCCTTTTAAATATCTGTACCAAATGTAATAGCTAAAAAATTTTTGTTACTGGAATTTTTAAGAGAGTGGGTGGGATGGGTGGGTTTAATTTTTTTTTTCCTCAGATAAAATAGAATGTACTGTTGTACACTAACTGTAAATTATAGCTGGTTGTACATTCTAAATAAATATATTTATATATATATATTAAAAAAACAATGCTACAAACATACACTGCTCAAAAAAAATTAAAGGAACACTTTGAACACATCAGATCTCAATGAGAAAAAAAATCATGTTTGATATAAACTGGGTCATGTGTTAGGAACGAAAGGATTCCACATAGTTTGATGGAAATGACAATTATCAACCTACAGAGGGCTGAAATCAAAGACACCCTAAAAATCAAAGTGAAAAAAAAATGCACTAGGCTAGTTCATTTAGCCCAAATTTCATTACAGCAACTCAAAATGGTGCTCAGTAGTTTGTATGGCCCCCACGTACTTGTATGCATGGCTGACATCGGGGCATGCTCCTAATGACATGACGGATGGTGTCCTGGGGGGTCTTCTCTCAGATCTGGACCAGGGCATCACTGAGCTCCTGGATAGTCTGAGGTGCAACCTGGCAGTGTTGGATGGACTGAAATATTATGTCCCAGAGGTGTTCTGTTGGCAAGTGTGTGGTATCAAGTCCTTCATCCTCCGGGAACTGCCTGCATACTCTCGCCATATGAAGCCCAGCATTGTCATGCACCAGGAGGAACCCAAGAACCACTGCACCAGCATAGGGTCTGACAATGGGTCCAAGGATTTTATCCCAATGCATGGCTGTAGAGGTCTGTGCATCCTTCTATGGATATACCTCCCCAGACCATCACTGACCCACTACCTAGTCAGTCATGCTGAATGATGTTACAGGCAGCATAATTTCTCCACAGCTTCTCCAGACCCTTTCACATCTGTCACATGTGTTAAGGGTGGTTCTCCTGTCATCTGTGAAATGCACAGGGTGCCAGTGGTGGACCTGGCAATGCTGTTGAAAATCTGAACAAAAAGCTCCACAGTGCTGGAGAGTGAGCACAGGGCCCACTTGAGGTTGTCAGGCCACCCTCATGAAGTCTGTTTCTGATTGTTTGGTCAGAGGCATTAACACCAAGGGCCTGCTGGAGCTCATTTTGTAGCTCTGGAAGTGCTCATCTTGGAACCAGAAAGACCTTCTACAGCCCTGTACAGCTCTCCTAGAGTAGCTGCCTCCTGAAGTCTCCTCCATGCTTTTGAGACTGTGCTGGGAGACACAGCAAACCTTCTGGCAATGGCACATATTGATGTGCCATCCTAGAGGAGTTGGCCTATCTGTGCAACCTCTACCTCATGCTACCACTAGTGACACTGACCCTAACCAAATGAAAAACTATTGGAAAAACAGTCAGAAAATATGTGAAGGGAAAAGTGTCAGTGGCCTCCACCTGTAAAACCATTCTTGTTCTGGGAGATTGGCTCATTTTTGCCCCTCTAGTGTACCTGTTGTTAATTTCATTAAACCAAAACAGCTGAAACTGATTAACAACCCCCTCTGCTACTTAACTGACCACATCAATATCCCAGAAGTTTAACTGACTTGATTCTATACTCTGATTAAAAAGTGTTCCATTATTTTTTTTTTCTTTGACCAGTGTATATACAAATATAGAACCTCTTGTCAAATCTGAAAATCATGCACACTGTGTGGAGCGTAAAGTTGAGGACCCAAAATGCAGACACACAAGGCAGTCGGGACCTAACAATAGGCGAGCTGTTAAATTAGGCTAAAGCTATAAAACAAAACATGAAATCCAAAGGACAAAGTAAAACACAAAGTCCAAAAGGGAAACGCAAACTATATCCACAGGTGCATCTGAGAAGAAACACATTGGGCAGGTACACAGACGATGAGACAAAGACTGAAGGGAAGACTATTTATACACATGAGGGTAATTAGGAGAATTGGGCACTGGTAACGAGATGCAGGTGAAGTAAAGTAGAAATGAAAGCAAGACATGGGAGATAAATGATTACCAATATAAAACAGGAAGTAATTAATAATTACAGAGGTTATACATAAATATATACAGAGGTATTTTATACTAGGGGAACTTGTACAGCAAACTAATAATAATTCACAAAATCCATAATAATGGCATACTCTAAAAAATCGGAAAGAAGAACAACATCCTGGGACCATAACAGCTTTATCCATAATATGCAGACCTTACCACTGATTTGGCATTTGAGATCAAATCCAAACATTATCTCAAAGGAACTTTCCAATAGAATTCATATAAAAACATTTCCTTCATTTAAAAAAAAATATTTTGCCAGAAACAGCTGTTGGAAAATGGGCATCGTCTCATAATCCGGGTCGTCTTACATTCTGTCTCAGTGCAGCCACACATTTCCCATTATGGCCTTAATGGGAAATGTGTGGCTGCACAACTGCAGTCTGCTGCTGACGTTTAAAGAAAATGTGCTTTACTGCTCATATAATTGGAGCACTTTGTGACATCCATGAGACACATCTGTAAATCTTCACGCCCGTCATCATCTGATTGGAAAATTAGACTTTGTACTCACGCCAGGAAACTCGTCAGACGTTGTCCTGAATTGCTGCCAACAGCATGTTACACTACTGCACATCTGGGCTGGGAGAACCTGCGAAAGAGAAAATAAAGTGTTTTGATACCAGCGTGAGACAGAATTTACACGACCTTTTGTGCTCTCCATATCTCTTTTATTCAGTGTGTGTGTGTGTGTGTGTGTGTGTGCCTCTTGAGGCTGACGACGGGGTGTGAAATGGAGTCGCGGAGCAAGTGGATGTAATTGAAGCAGGATAATTAAACGTCGAGGCTCCTCTGCAGCCCTCAGCACTGCAGAGATGGAGGGTTGATGTGAAGAAGGAGGAGGAGAGAATGGAATATGAGGGGATGAGTGGGGGGGGGGAGAAGGGGAGGGTTAAAGGTAATTTTTGGGAAAAGTTGTGGCTCAGGAGGTAGAGCAGGTAACTGGGAGGTTGGTGGTTTGATTCCTGGCTGCTCCAGTGTGCATGTCAAAGTTTCGTTGGGCAAAGTAATGAACCCCAAAGTTGCTCCCGATGTATTCATCGGAGTGTGAATATGTGTGCGAAAGTTAGATCTAAAGCGCTTAAATGCAGAAAAAAGTGCTTGTGTGAATGCAAATGTGTTTGAGTGCTCAACTAGAGTAGAAAAGCACTACATAAGAACTAGTCAGTTTAGCACAGAGAGAACAGAAGGAAGGAATGCTGGATAAAAGAGAAGGTGAAAAGAGGAAGATGAGAATCAAAAATGAGAGCGAGAGAAAAACTTGAAGATGAGACAATAAAAGCAGAAAGAATAAAGAGAGTAGAAACTAAAAAATGAAGAAAAAAAACAAGAAGGGGAAGCAAAGACAGAGAAAGGAACAAGAAAATCATGGGAAGAATAGATGGAGAGAAGGAGGGGAAAAGGAGACAGAGTATTGGAATTACATCAAAAATAAAGACAACGTAAAAATGGATGAATGTAAAAAAGTTGCACAGAAAATGAAAATAGAGGACAAAACTTTTGCAGAAAGAAAAAAGGCAAAACAACTAAAGAAAGGACAAAATAATAAAGATGAAAGAGGAACAGGGAAAATGTTTGAGAACAATTTCACATTTACAGCACATTAAATTACAAAACACAACCACACAAATGATTACATTAAATCTACAGATCTGCAACAAAGAAAAGACAATATTCCTACATAATCCACAACTTTGAAAAGCATCAAAATCCCTGTAATGATAATAATGTAATGACTGTATTCTAATGACAGCTGTGCTCAGTCACAGGTCTCTGCCCATTATCTGTCCTAGTAAACAGGATGCAAAGGTTAAAAAGAGAAGAGGTAAAGGACGACAGTAACATCAGGCTGAATGTAAAAAAGACAAAGATAGAAAGAAAGATAAAAGACTGGGAGGAAAGGCAAATTTGAAGAAAGAAATAAAAAGGTAAGACTGACATAGAAACGAGAAAAGTTAACATAGTGAGAGAACGAAACAGATCTCAAAGTGTTTCGAGAGAGCTGAATTATTAAGAAAAAGATTGACTGAAAAAGAAAGATGGAAGAAAAGAGAGAAGGGTGAGAAAAGGAAGGAGACAAGGAAGATAGGAATGCAAGAGGGAAAGATAAGCTGGGAACAAAAGGATGCAGCAAACAAATAATGAGGGAAGGACTGAGGAAAAGAGAGAATCAGAGGGAGAACATAGTGAAGTTTAGGGAAAAGAATGGGGAATTGTTTGGAGGAAAAGCAACTAGACAACAATAGCCCACAAAAGACTGAGAGAAAGAAAGGGAGAGCAAAAAGGAAGAAAATGAGGAAGACGGGACAGAAAGACCCATGAGGCAAGACAGGAAAGAAGTTGGAAGGATGGGAAGGAAGGCAACACCAATGAATCAGGAATGCTTGAAAAGGGAAAGAAAGGAAAAGAGGAAAAAAGAAAGGAAATGGGGAGAAAGGAAAAGAAATGTGGGGTATAAGAAAGAAAGAAAGAAAGAACAGCAGCAGCGATGCAGGTTTGTTTTTCCCAGCTGATAGAATCTCTGCTTTCAGCTTTCTCTCCGTTTTCCCACATCAGATCCGTCCTGCTGCACATTACAATCAGACCTTCATTATCTCCCATTAACCCGCCAGGAAACTCACTTCTTTTTTCTTTTTTACCTTTTCCAGGCCTTAAATGTTCAGTGTGACTGCTGATAAACTCATGTGACACAATCACAGATACGTCTGAAAGTCAGCTCGGCCTAATGAGTCTTTCACTCATTTAGCAGGAAACAGTTCATCCATCACTGCCACAGAAGAGATCCAATCACAATATAGGAAGTTTTTGGAGAGCATTAACATAAAGTTTCCTCGACCAAGGGTTATTTTCACTGTCAGATAATCTATTTTTTTTTCCTGCTTATTATTTAATCTTTTGGTCTAAAATGTCACAAAATTGTTATAAATGCCCCTTTAGTTTCCCACGTCTTTAAAGCTGCTTGATTTGCCCAACCAAGAATTTTTTTTTTTTAAAAGGCGAAGATATTTAAAACCCATTAATATCAGTGAGATTTGCCTTTGTTTATATGTGGAAACTCTTTAAAAAGTTGTATGAAGTGGAGTTGCTTCTAAAATAATGTCACTCTGTCCAGTTCTTCACCAAAGTTTTGCTTCTTTTTGTCAGTTTTACTTAAAAAAAATGACATACTGACAAACAAAGGTGGTCATATACATTTAAATTACAAATTATTTAAAATGTCCTACTGTAATAAACCCCAACACATCTGCAGTGATGGGAAACATGGAGGGGAAGCAAGCAATGAACAGAAACTGAAAGTAGAGTTTGTTTTGAGCATCAGGGTGAAACAGGCGGGTGGAGTTTGCGGACTCAGGAGCCAGAAAGCTTCTGACTGTTGGTGACTTCAGGTGGGCATTGTCTCACTCCTCGCTCTCCCCCTCATCCAGCTATTAGACTTTCCATACGGGCTTTAATGACTTGCACCTGCGCTGCTCTGTTCTCGGCAGCTTTTATTCCTACAGATCCATCATCAGCATTAGTAAAAACCAGCAGAAGTAAGGCCGGATCTCTTGGTTTTTCCACGTCCTGTCTCCTTTTTTTTTTCATCATGCAACATCTCCTATTTCAGAAAGACCAACTCTTCCATGTTAACATCTGTATCTTCTGTCCTTCTGACTTTTATACTTTGGGCATATTTAAACTTTAGCTGCCTAACCACACTCTGCATTTGTAAATTGGCATTTATGTTATTTGAAGAAGTGTTAAAGTAGTGTATGGGTATTTTTCTCTTAAAAACATCTCATCCATTTTAAATCTAGAAAACTTAAAGCCCTCCACCCCCAGGTCCTAAGAATGCTACCGATGGCTGATTGATATTGGCCCTGCACCCCAAAGGAAGAGCTCCAGTTTAAAATGATTTATTAGCATTTCTCCATAGAAAGTCAATCTGACAACAACAAAAAGACACAAAATTAAAAGACAAAAAAGGCTCATGGTCCTGGACTTGTGGCCCAGTGCTTTGTATTTTTTTTTTAAAGTTGTGTTATTGTTAAATGTCTTTAGTTGTGTTTAATTTTTTTCAGTTTGCCTTCCAAGTGTTTCCTGTGTCTTGTCAAGTCTCCTCTTTATTTGGTCCCAGTTCCTGTTTTATTTTGTTAGTCTCTTGTCTCGTGTTTTATTGTATTCAGTTTTGCTTCCCCTTTGTCTTGTTGGTAGGTTTCAGTTCACCTGATCTCACCGTCTCGTTCCACTCTCCTCTTGTTACCTCTGGTGTATATATTGTTGGTGTCTTCCTCAGTTCTTTGTTGGTTTGTCGTAGTGTGATTTCCTGTTCCGTGTTTGCGTGTGAACTCCGGTCTGTTGGATTATTTGCTCCTTGTTGAGTTTCTGTATGTTTCCTGTGTTCCTGAGTATACAGTAATAAAGCTACAATGGGGACAATGCTACAGCTTCCAAGGATAAATTTTTGTTTCCCTGGGCTTGTTGTTGTCTGTACTGTAGCCTAGGCAAGACAATCTGAAGGTGACCCAGGCCTCCAGTGTGTTCTCGCAGTCTCCTACAGTACCAGGTGGACCTACTCAGAAATCCTCCTTGGAGGCATCCTGATCAGATGAACCATAGATGGAACCAACTGATCGGAGATCAGGTGTCTACTGCTAAACTATCTCTAAGAGGTACTCTGTGTAGGCATAGTCGCTTTATGCCCAAATTATGCTTTGTGGTGAATCTTCTTAGAGCCTATGATGTGGTCTCACACAAGTGGCTGACACCATTGCAGGATTTAGACCCGTGCAGGCTGTGTTGACAGCAAGATGTGGTTATATTTCTAGGAAGGTGCACATCAGGTTAAGGCATAGGGTTTCAGAAGGGTTTTCTCTTACAATGTACCAATCGCGTAGATTTAACACAGTGTAAGTATAAATCCACTGTTACACTGCAGCCAAGTACATTTGTTCCTCCTCCCCACTTCTTCGTTGGTCTGTGTTTAACGGTATGGGCCCAAAGTACACTTCAGTTTCTTGAAACAGTGACAAATTGTCCTCTAACTTTTGTTAAATACTTAACATAGACAGACTGGAGACATGTTCAGAGTATACCTTGCCTAGCCCAGACTTATGACAGAAAGAAATCATAGGGCTGACCCTGAATTAGATAAACAGAAGAAAATAGATGGATGAACTTAACACAGTGATTTCCGGTTAAGCTTCAAAGATTAGGCGACTTTAGTTGGGGAAGCAGTGTGTTGATCTTGGGTTTAGCAGTCACATTAGATGTGTACCATGCTTGAGTCCAATCAAAATCTGTAAGTGGGCCAAGATACAGTTTTGTAAATGATCTCAACAGTGAATCAAAACGCAATTTGGAGGTTAAATGTGCTCCAGCATGGTAGAGATTGCCTATTGTGAGTACACCTGAATGTTCAGCCCTCCTACGGAGTTTCCTCCAGTCATTTTCTTTCAGTCACCACCCAAATGTCATGTAGTTTAATAAGAGGCTAGGGTGAGAGACAAAGACAGAAATGTGACAATCAATGAGCATTAAGATCTCGATCAGCCAGTAAATCAAGAGCTGCCAGGCACAGCAGCAATCCAGTAAAAGGCCAAGCACCATCCATCACTCATCAGCAACACCCAGAGATACATGAATTCATCAATTTGGGTTAGCAAATGCACTCATTTACAGAACCTGAGGCTGCCTTCCAGAGGGAACTTCACTGACAGGTGGTGCAATCCAGAACAGTAACTCTGAGTCCCTGTGGGACTACTTCCTGCAGAGATAAGCACTGGCATTGGGTAGCAGGCAGGGATGTAGGGGCAGTGGAAAATCTTAATGAATGAGGGTTTTAACAAACATATGCTGTTTTGCCATAAAAAAGATGGATGTAACGATGGTCACCGATGGGTTTTGGCTTCCACATTTTGAACCTGCAGTCATGTTTTTTTGTTTGTTTGTTTGTTTGTTTTTGGGAGCCAGAACTGTCATATTTAGAGGACAGCTAGAGGGCTAAATTACCAGCTAACATTTTTTTAACAGGCTGGATATGTGAACTGTAAAAATGATCACACAGATTCAAATATATATTAATTACTGATAAGTAACAGACTAATAAATACTAGACTTTTACTCACCAAAACTAAACCACAGACTTACCAGATGTCTGTACCACACAGTAAGCTATAATATCAGTCAGCTCCAGGCTCCAACAGCACAAACATAGTGGAGAGTTTAAGTCTAGTGACTCCAGCTAGCAGGATTGAGGTCTTGCAGACAACATTTGGTTACAACTCCCTATATCAGGACATCTGTTGATCAAAGTGGAAACAATCCCAAGTTAGAGTTATAAAAAAATCATCTACTTTAGAGTTGTTATGTGGCAGAGAGACTATCCACAGAGGTTTGTGTAGAGGCAGTAAACATGCTTTTAATGCAGTAAAGTTGGACATTTTTACATGGAACTCTGTAGGGACTGATTCCCTTTTGAAGTCAGCCTCAAGTGGCCACTAGAGGAACTGCAGTTTTTGGCTCTTCTGCAGTTTTCAGCTATGGAGTTTTCCGCTTGATAAATACGTTATCCTTTCCACTTGTTCATATTGTCCGACTTTTTTTTTCTTTTTTAAATAACGGTCATTTCACCTCGTTCCTTTATAACTTTATAACTTTATTGTATTTCTTTGAAGACATTTTGGATTCCAGGTTCAATACTTTAATAGCTTCTCATCAATTTTTCTCTTTGACCTCATGGTCCAAAAGATTACACACCTAAACAGTGAAAAACAATGTGAAACAAATCTCAAATCCTCAGTGACTCCATTATGATGATAACCACACACACACACACACACACACACGTGTATGTGTGTGTGTGTGTATATATATATATATATATATATATATATGTAGTATATATATATATATATGTATATATATATATATATATATATATATATATATATATATATATATATATATATAATTTAAACATATTTTAAAATATTTGTGGTGCCTGGATCACTTATTAGACTGCAGGTAAATTATGAACGTGTGACATGTTGCTGCTGCAGTAGAAAAGACAGAGTCTCAGGAGGGAGGCAGCAGCATAAAGATGCCAGATGCTACTGTGTCAGGCAAGTTAGGTGTGTGTGTGTGAGAGCGTAAGAAAGTGAGATGGGTGAGGAGCAGGGTCAAGGGATGAACAAATGAAAAGTGTGTGTGTGTGTGTGTGTGTGTGTGTGTGTGTGTGTGTGTGTGCGTGCACGCGCGCATGTGTGTGGCAGATGGTGAGTGGAGGTGGAGAGAGGCAGGTTCATGTTACAGTATCAGAATAACGTTTGCTGTATGTTTTCTGTATTTATGTTGACAAACTGTCAGTTTGGCCTCTATCTGCAGCTTCAACAGACTGAACAAACCCTCAGACTTGGTCTTAGGGATTCATTTGGGATGGATAAAGTTGGGTTAAAGGTAACACTTGTGTTCTAAGAATGTTTGAACACTTACAACCATGTTTATCTTTGTATTATTCATGTTGTAGGGATATAAATGTGCTTAATGTCAATGTTAATGGAATACAAATAATATAATTTTAGTATAAAAACTTCATAAAATATTAGTGTTATGCAAGTACTTGTTAGGATTATTGTGTGTGAACTTGTATTAGTAACATTGTGGGGACCTTAATCTGTTTACTTAGTCATATTGTGGGGACTAGTCTCCTCTGAGGAGACCAAAGTTAAGTCCCTGCTGTTTGCTGTATATTAATATATTTCAGGGCAAAGACTTGGTTTAAAGTAAGGTTAAGGTGTCAGCTCATATCAGCAGAATACCTTCCACACCTACAAGAGTCCACTTTGGTCCAACTCATGGAAATTTTGTCATCAGAGGGTAAATGCAAGGCTCTCTGTGTGAATGTGTGCGTACCTCCCAATTTGTTGTGACAAACTGATGGTAGCACAGTTCATCCCCAGACACTTTAATTAATCGTGAGGATATTTTAGGAAAGTAAGGACGTTTTTTGGCTGGTTTCCTCTTTGGGACAGACCTTCAAAGGCCTGTTTGGTGGTTCAGACTTGGGTTTAAGGTACTTAATAGAGACAGAAGTACACATGTATGATAATCAGTGTTAATCAAATTGTCAAATTATGGACATCCTTCCCCTTATGAACTAAAAAAATTTCTCATAATGTAGATCATTAACTTTAAGGGATACATTTTAGTTTGAGAGTGGTAGTGATTATGGTTTAAAGTGTGCTTCAGTTTTAGACCGCAAATCTTTCAATGATCCTCACTTTGGGTTTAACTTCAAAGGTCTGTTTGATAGTTTAGATACAGCTTTTGGATTTCTCACAAAGACACGAGTATAAATATGTGAGTCTACTTATACTATTCATGTTGCGGGGAGATGGGAGGATGAATTGGCTTGCATTAGTCCCATGTCGGGAATCTGCTTCCATGGTTTGAGTTTTTGTCCTTAGGAGGACATCGCTTTTCCATCAGCGCAATCCTGGTTGAAGACCTTCAAGGATTCCTCACAAACTGTTAGCAAAAAAAAAAAAAGCAAGTCCTAAAACCTAAAAAGTTTTATGGTTGACCTCAGTGTCTGGTGTTGGCTAAGACTAAGGTAAGTAGTGATTAGGGCTAGGTATACCGCTGTATGGTGAACTTTAACAACACTCCTCAAAATATCCAGTAAAACATACTGTACTTTAAGGGTCCAGGTAAGAATCAGGTTAAGGTAAAGATTATGTCAGTGTCTTCACAAGGATGCAACCACAAGTGTGTGTGTGTGTGTGTGTGTGTTACTGTATTGAACCTCTTTATCAGCTGCTTTGGATCATCCTCAGGTCTTTATCTCCATCTAGTGGTCTGATTATGATACTGAAAACTAATCTGATCCTCTGGGATGCAACACTGTAAACTCATCACTATGCTCTCTGTCATTTCAGTCACTGATTTATTTTTATTCATTAAGCCCTTTTGCACCTCATGTCGTTGCAAACTTGCTTAGACAAGCTTATATTTCATAAACTTAATCTTAAATCACACGGCTGGGCCTAGGAGGGCCACAAAAGCAGCAGTTTCACTTAATAGATATTTGTCTTGTTTGTTTTGCTATTGCATTTTCTGTAACTATGCTAGGGAAACTGTTGTATATATCAGCCAGAGGAAAACTGATGTGATGTTCATTAATGTGCCTGTTGGCCCACCCATCACAATAAAGGTTCTTAGAAAGTTAAAGTCATTAGCCTGACAGGCAGTGACCACACAGCCCATAAAGACATCAAGGCCAGAGTCAACAAAGCTTAAGGCGCTCTTACCCAGCTCCGTAACATCAGGAAGTTGAAGCCAGTTCTACAATAACAACGTTAATTTGGCACTAACTTATGGCTCAGGGTGTTGGAGGGCAGTGCAGCGGGACATGAACAAATCAGTACCTTCTACAAGAGCTGTCGTAGAAGGATCTGCTGCGTCTACTGGCCAAAAAAGATCTCCAACAGGGACCTTTGCAAAGAGAGGCTTTTACGGACGCTCATAAAACTTATTCCAAAAGCTGCCTCAAGATGGACCCCTGTTGGATGGCAAGAGAGGAGCAGGCCTAAGACCATCTGTTGGAGGACAGTGATGTCAGAGGTGGTGGAGATGACACTTTGGCTACGTTCACACTGTAGCCTGAAGTGGCCCAATTCCGATTTTTTGTGAAATCTGATTTTTTTGCGTAGTCGTTCACATTTCCAAATATATGCGACTTGGATGTGATCTGTGTGTGAACTGCAGACAAACCTAAAAGTGTCCCGCATGCGCAGTAGAGGACACGGTAACGTCACACATAGCGAGCGTGCTCAATGTTTGCGGAAGTGAGTTTGTTTTCCTTCCCGCGTCGGCGTAACGGGCCGCAGAATAGCGGTAGTTTGTCGAGTATCAATGACGTGCAGGTCGGATAAATGCGACCTGGCCGTACAGACACAGGTCGCATTTGAAAAGATCGGATACGTATCGGATTTAGGACCACATATCCAAGTGGCCTGGGTCGCATTTGAACAAATCAGATCTGTGTTGTTCAGACTGTCATGAAAAGATGGGATACAGGTCGCATGAGGGCAAAAAAAAATAATCGGAATTAATAATTGAGCCGCTGTGTCAGTGTGCAATAGATACGGACCCTTGCCTTGTGGGGTTTTTCTTTGTTGTACTTTTACTTGAAATTTAATATTTCATATTGAGATTTATCAGGGTTGCTAGCAGTTTTTTTTTAAATTTTGAGTTACTGAGTTCATTGTTCTCTCGATTGAGCCACTGATTTGCTTTGTAAGAAAATGGTGAAAAAATGTCAACTCGGTTATTCAAAATAATTGGCGCCTTCACTTGAGATATTTTGTCATATTTCATGTCATGTTTTGTTTCTTTGAGGTTTCTAAAGCTACAAAATATTTAGTGTCATTCCAAAATGAGCAAATGCAGCAGTTTGCCAGCTTGTACTTGAAAATTTACTTGGAAAAAAAAGTGTAAACGTTTATCAAAATGTAATCAATAAAAAAAATCATACATATATTAATTTAGTTTTATATGTAGTTTGTGTGCATAATCTTATATTGTTAAGTAAGTTGTAATTGAAGTTGTAAAATAAGCATATTACAGTATGCTGAATATGGTCAAATAAAAGTGCAGTAAAATGAAACATAATGAAGTGAAAATGCATCAAATACACTAGAATACAATATACTTAGTTACATTTCTGCTGCCATTTTGATCATTTTAGTGTGTTTGTGTGTGTGCGTGCGCGCACACATGTGTGACAGTAAGAAATGAATGAAACAGAAAATGTGAAGCTGTGTCTTTGACCAACATTTCACATGTGTGTCATCACACAGCCACACACACACACACACACACACACTAAGTGCTCAGTCCATGCTGGAGGCGAGTGAAGGCATTGCACTACTCAGCCTACTTTTGGACAGGTCAGTCCTCTAAAAGTGTCCAGCCACCGTGAAATTCATATTATTCCCGTGAAGCAGACACACACACACACACACACACACACACATATACACATATGGCAGTATCATATATTGTCTATACTGTACATATGTCAAATTTGCCTGCACATGTAGGTTTTATCTTTCTGAATTATTTTAGATTCAGGATTCAGCATTGGTCTGAAGTCCCCTCAGTGAATTTAAACTGTAATCCTCATCCTGTTTTATTAGCTGATGATATGTCATGCATATAAAAACTGCAGCTGAAGTCCCCAGATGTTTCCAAATAAATGTACAAGGTTGCAAAGTTCAAATATTTCACCAAGCTGGTTTATGAGGATAAAATAGAAATATGTGTTACAGTTAACTGTTTGTTGACCATATGCACAATTAGCTATTAAAACATGAATAATTACATAACATACTGACATAAATGTATTGGGTGGGTTTGTGTGTGTGTGTGTTGCTTTTTGCCACTGATTAGTGACACAGCCATAAAGATGCCTTAAAATTAATTTCATATTGAAACATTGTTACTACTTTAATTGCACATCTTGTCTATTTTTTTTTTTGCAATACACATTCACATACATGTAGTAAATTGTTATCTTAGTTTCAACTACAGCATGAAAATGCCACTTTCAGTGTGATGCACCAGTAGCAACAGATGAATATGGACACATTCCTTAATATGAGACTAATAGGAGCCACTTTCTGACTTTTTTACTCAAGTCAATAGAGGAGTCCAGAGCAGGACTTTGAACACAAGCACTTCTAAGGAGTGTAACAAAGAATCCTTAGAGACCACAGAGCGCCTCTAACACACGTGTCTTGTTTTTTCTCAGCCTCCTGTTTTATTCCAAAAACTGAATTTTTTTTTTTAAACGCAAATTCTTAGTGTGTGAAGTCACTATGTAGGTGAATATAAATATGTCGTAGCTGGATTACTCAACAGAAGTACCGGTACATAAAAGGTATTATTTATGTGCAGTCTACTTCATTTCCCCCTTACTCAATTAAGTTTAGTTCTATTTAATTAGTTTCCTGTGATTTGTCAGCGGGATCGTGTGGGTCGTGGAAACAACGTCAGCGTGCCATTGCGCATCCGGAGAGCGCGCGCTCCAGCACAGCGGCAGCGATTGTCCCCCGGAGGAGCGAGGAGGATGATGATGAAGAGGATCCCGGTGGTTTTGATGATGATGATGATGACGGGTAGCGCGTGAAGCCGTTTCTTGAGGGATTAACTCTCGTGGAGATGGATGTGATGGACGGTCGCAGTTGTTTTAATTATTTCTCCTGAGAGACGCGCACAGAGAGCGGGGTCGGTGGGGTCGGGGGGGGGGAGATGGGGGACCGACATCGGCGGACTGGGAGACTCGGGAACCTCACGACCAAGTCCCGGGTCTCCAAGGAGACCAAGCTCCGGTTGCGCGTGGTCTTCCTGGATGACAGCGAGCGCACGTTCGAGGTGGAGGTAAGTCCTTCAGAGGGAAGAGTGAAAATATTTATTCAATTATATTTACTTTTGTGAGTGGATCCCTATTTAACTGCCTTCAAAATAAATATTTATAACAAATATGAAATATGTCTACAGCTTTCTGCCCCTTTTTGTGGTCATTTCTTCCCCTCCTTCCTGAAAAAAGAAAGAAAAAAAAGGCAAAGGGGGAAACCCACTATTGGCTTCGCACACTCTCGGGCTGGATTCCTGGCCAATATTTACTCTTTAATACAATAATTAGGATTACTATCTTGCAGTACTAAACCTGCTCATGCAGTACTCCGGGTTGACACGTTTAATCTGCTATATAATATAACTTAAACCTGTGTCACACCCAGTGTTTTAGATTTAAATTGCTTGCTCTGTTCAGCAGTGACTGGTAGGCTTCTACAAAAATATTTATTATGTTAAACTGCCAAACTGAAACTGACCATGTAAGCGCTGATAGAGCAGATATGCTTCACATTTTCAGAGTGTTTCTTCTAGACATCTCACTCCTGAGTCGCTCTATGGCAAAAACAACCCAGGCCTTCCAGGTCCTCAAATCCCTGCACTGCTGCTAGCCTCAAATACACCCAACTGTCTTTATTGGCCAATCAAAGACAGAAGAGTGCAGCAGACAATAATGTAATAATTACCAGGTTTGTGGTCAATAAACTGTAGCTAAAAGGCTTTTAACCAGCGCATGTTGGCAAAACAGCAACCCAAGATATAAAACCACATGGATGCTGCTCTCAATAATCAATCAATTTGTCTATGGGTGTATTTTAAAAAAAAGAAGAAAAAAAAAAGATGGTCTGGGCAGAGTTTCTGGGTCTGAAAATTGAGACCAGAACCTGCATTCTTTCTAGTGACCAGCAGGGGGCAACACAGTTGACTGAAGAAAGAAATCTGACTGCATAAGTCTATGTGAAAATGACCCTACTAATCTTGTGATATATGACATGACATATATCATGTTGTTCCAAGTCTCACTAAAAACAACATGATGTTAATTTTTATAAATCATGGTCCCATTTAAGTCAGAAATGGGGGACAAAGCTGGGAATGCTTTTACCTAGCGACTGACAGCCTGCTATATTGTGAGGGTGCAGTGTCAGCTCCACTGCTCACTCATCACGTCTGGCTTGAAAACACCAAGTTGGAGATGGTGAAAGTGCTCAGCTCAAGGCTTCACAACAGGACTTAACTAACTAGTGAGGAATGTGCATGTGGCTACATCCATCTTTTATCTACAGTTTATGCCAGTAGAGAGTTGGTGTTAGTATAAGTGACGATGCACAAGTACATGAAAGTCCCCAGCTCAAGCTTCTCAAATGTTAATGTGTTGCTGCTTTTCTTGGCTTTGACACCTCACTAAATATCTTTGGGCTCAGGCGTGACGATCAGACAAAACAAGGAATTTCAGCATCATCTTTAGTGCTAGAGAACTGTGACGGGCAGCTTCTGCAGCCTTTTTGACATAAAAGACTACAGAGTTCATGGATTAATCAAGTGCAGATTACACAGAAGATCCTGGTCCGTGTGTTATGTCCGTTCCTGCACAGCACCTTTTTACCTTAGTGGTTTACAGACATTTTAAAGTTTGCCATCCAAGATGTTCGCCTACCGTCATTAGCAACTTGGGTTTCAATGTCTTGCCCAAGCACAGGTTAGCACATGGGAACCATCAAACCCTCTCCCACCTGAGTTACGGCCACCTTTAACTGTTTCTCTGTGCGTTAGTTTGTCCAATAAAACAGGGGAAAAGATGCAATAAGAAAACAAGAATGCTGACAACACTGGTAAAGCTGCAAATTCTGTAACAGTTTGTTATTTGTCTTCCAGGTGTCGCTTAATGGCAGAAAAGTGCCTGTGATGCAGTTTTGTGCAGAGGTTTCAGACTTTATTAGCAATTCATGGATTCTTGGGACTGTTCTCCCTCCTAAAAAATTGAAATTACTGGGTTAATGAGGCCCAAACTCCAGAGTCTTGGTTGGAAACTGTGAGTTTGTGCCACCTCCCTTCTAAACCTTCCTTCTTTAAAAGTGGAAAAGCTCCAAAATTCCCTTTGAGAAACTCTTATGTGGGTTGTTTCAGATGGTAGGATAGAAATTGTCTTTAAATATTAGTATTAGTCATCACAGTGACTAATATGGCATTGTGATGACTAACATTATTTCATTTTCACTCAGTATTAAATATTCTGATATATTCTTGAACATGACAAAAGTCAGGTCAAAAACACGATTAGATTAATTATAGTCGCTTTTACCAAAAAGCACCAAACAGAAGAAGAAGACTTCAGAAGCAACTCTAGTCTATAAATGTGTTGTTAAAGCTGTGGAAACAAGAAAAATGCCATTACCCAATGGTGTAGTGTTTAACTACACCATTGGGTAATGGCAAGCAAAAGGTTGCTGGTTCAAGTCCAGACAGTCTGGAGACACAAATCCCCTTTGGGATTGTGTCAAGAAGGGCATCTGGTAAAAAAACTCAAATCAAAAATGTGGACCTCCCCTTGTGATGAGGGAGCGCCTGAAAGCAGCTCTCATCATCGTCCTACTGTAAATGGTAAAGTTCTTATATAGTGCTTTTCTACTCTAGCTGAAGACTCAAAGCGCTTTATTCACACACACATGGTTTTCGCCTTCAAAGTGCTTTCTATCTAACATTGACACACATTCATCACAGAGCAATGCATATCGGAGCAGCCAGGGATCGAACCGCCAACCGTCTGATTATTAGATGACCTGCTCTACTTCCTGAGCTGAATGTACTTTATTCACAAACACACCTATCACAGAGGATGCGAGTTACATTGTTGAAACGTGAATTTAAACTTCTGGGAAGGTTGTGGGTCTGACTGTATATACAGGAGAGTGTGTATCAGACCCCCCCCCCAAACATAAGCAAGTAAGTGTCACTGACTGTTGTCACTGGCTTTGTATCTCATGTGGCTGTAAGCACATCCATCACAAAGTAATGACAGGGAATTAAACTTAGATGGAAATTTAATGAAGTTGGTCTGATAGAAGCGGATTTTTTTTAAAGGCCCAAACAGCTGCAGATGTTTGCCAGCTGTGTGAGGTGTAAACACTGCTGTCTATGAACAGCCATGTGCTGCTTTACTATCCAGGTCAGGAAAAGCAGACCAACGAGCCTCTTTTTCAACACGGTGACGTCGCCTGCGAGGCAGTATCGCAATCTAAAAAGAGACTGTGTGTGTGTGTGTGTGTGTGTGTGTGTGTGTATGCGTGCCTGGCTTGAAGTATTGTGTTAGCAAAGGAGCTCTATTTTCCACGCCCGTGCTTTCTTCCCTGTCAGCTTCCCAGTGGCCTCCAGGACATTAGCAGCATCTGTATAAGAGGAGAGAGGGAGCGAGAGAGAGCTGAAGTGAAGAAAGAAAAGGCATGGACGGACAGACGGATCCGTGGGCTAAAATAAACTGTGATAAACTGAGCATATTTGGTAAACATACCAAACTCAGGCTGCATTTACCTTCTTCCGTCTGTGCACCCTTTTTAGTGAGAGTTTGAGTTTCAGAGCTCTTTGTTACTAAAACCTGTATTTTAATAAAAGGGGAACAGCAATTAAAATGTAACTTGGTTGCATAAATTTGAGCACCCCTGAACTACTACTTTGCTTGTTTTGGCACATATTTACTTGGCAGTACTTCTATGCAAAAAGGCTTCAAATCTATCAGACTGTGAGAGCTTTTCCTGCACGCAGGCCTCTCGAGGTCACGTCACAGTTTTTCAAATGGATGCAGCTCTGGGCCATTCCAAAACTGTAGTCCACTTCTGCCATTCTTCTGTTGATTGGCATGCATGCTTTAGGTCATTGTGCGCAAAGGTGAGACACCTCTTCAGCTTTCTGTCAGGCGCCTCAAGTTTTTGTGCCATTATTGACTAGTAACACCCCCGACTTTGACTAAGGCCTCAGTTCCAGCTGAAGAAAAAGAGACCCAAGGGATGACGCCACCACCACCACCACCATGCTTCACCAGGACCGTGGTGCTCTTTTGTATGAGGTGCAGTATTGTTTTTGCACCAAACATAGCTTCTGGAATTATGGCCTAAAAATTCGACCTCATCAGGCCGCAACACATTTTCCCGCACACTTTTGGAAGACTGTGTATATTGTTGCAAAATCCAGCTGAGATTAGATGTTTTTCTCCATAAGAAAAGGCTTCCACTTTGCTACCCTAACTCATATCCTGGAACATGGAAATATTTGTCACATGTAGTACCCAACCTGTCTTTGCCAGAAATTCCTATAGCTCCTTTGGTGTTGCTGTAGGACTCTTGACAGCTAACCTCACCAGCATTCTTCTTGTCTTTTTATCAGTTTTGGAGAGATGTCCAGTTCTTGGTGATGTCACTGTTCTGCCATAGTTTCTCCAATTAGAAATTCTCTTGTACACTTATCCTGATTGAAGTATGTTTGAGTGCGTTGCATTGTTGGAGCTTTCAGCGTGTGATGGGGGGGGTCAGACATATCAGAACCAGTATGAACTTCTTTTTTTTTTGAGCTACAGTAGCTCACCTGTTGGATCAGACAACACAGGCCGCCCTGTGTTTTGATTTGCACACCAACTAAAACAGAGAACAGGGTCTAAGCAGTACTTGTACTCCTTGTTCAGGTATGACTATGATTTGGTTTACGAGCCTTTCCTGTGCCTGCATGGGTTTGTCGCTCTCTGGTGATTCTAAATAACTGGCTTGTGCCCTACCCACCCACGATCCAAGTTGGATAGCAGTTTCTCTAAAGAAAGGAATATCTGTACATGTGTCCTTTCATATTTGCATTAGAATTTAAGCCCTAATGAGTACATAATGACATTTTAAGTATTTACCGTATATCGATTACTATATAGTCACTATAGTTAAGTACAACTAAAATCAAAACTAAAATTTTGTATTGTAATCCCAGTGTGGTTTGTCTTCACATCCTTATCTCTGTATGTTGAAATATGATGCAGAGGAATCCTTTAAGTCTTCCACCTACTTCCTTACCCAGTGTGTCATGACGCTGGTGCCAAAGGTAACTTTGGAGCAGTTTGGACCAAACTGCTTTTTTTTCCTCTCTCTCTTTAATTTGGCATGAGAACGGGCTGATACTACACTGCTGTAAGCACTGACACACAAGTGCTTTCGCTGGCCGAAAGACAACATGTTAAAAAAAAAAAAAGCTAACAGTGTGAGTTCTGCATTGTGCAGATATCATTAAAGAAACTTGCTGTTTGCCGTTTTCCCATCAAATGCTCCACAGAAGAATTCTCATCCAGCTGTAAAGTTGCGTATCACTCACTTTTTCCTCTGTTCTGCTCTGCTGGAAACAAACTGCTCTGCTGATCTGTGGGCGGCCATTTGTTTCCAGTAATTATCAGTTAGGCCTCTTGTTCTCGCTGTAATCGGTTACAGCTGCCATGTCCTTCGTCATCCTCCCTCTGCTCTAATAATCTTTCTTCTTCCCTAATGACAAGTTAATGAGGGACGTCCAGTGACCCCCAGACAGGGCACTAAACACCAGCTATAAGACAGGGAACGCTAAAAAAAAACTTGTGCTGTTGTGGTAAATGAACACTGCAGAAACGCCATGTTGGTAACTAGACACACAGGTTCAGTGCGCGGTGTGGGTATACACTGCTATTGTGATTTAATCCTGAATTAAATTCCAGACGCTGGGTCTTAAAAGTAGATGAACAGTAACGCTGTATGAATATTTCCTTTACTAGTTGTCTTTTGTGTTTTTTTGTTCAGTGTGGTTAAAGTGGACCTATTCACCTCATTTTCAGCTCCATAATCAAAATAACCACAGCTGCGTGTGAGATACATTTAACACGACATTCTCCTTTAAGCCGATTCATCTTCTGATTGGCTGCCCCTCACGAACATTTTCACAAGTAGAAAAAAAAAAGTCTGACGCTCTGAAGCCCGAGTTTTTGACTCACAGGGATTATTTGTACATATGCCGACCTCTTTCTTTTAAACACCGGCCACGTGTAATATGAGCATCCATCACTGCCAAGCAAAATACAGAAATAACAGCCTGTATCATGTGACAAGACTGTGAGAAGATTTAATAGACGTCACTTTATAGAAGATAACTAAAACAAAAGGAAAGGCACAGAGGAAATGTCACAGTGTGGAGCAGTTTAAAGGACCGCGATGGTGAACAGTGAGAAGAACAGAAAAGAGTGATGGAAAATGAGTGGAAAGAGGGAAAGAAGGAAAAAGGCAGGAAGAATGAATCCAAATCAGAAGCTGATTACGTTTTGGGTTTCTCTGGGTGTCTGAAATATGACGCCGATGTACAGAAAAACACTGATGCCAAAAGGAGTGTGTGAGACCTCATGATAAAGGCAACATATTCTAGCAAGCCTAACATCTCAGGATTGCCACACTCAAAATATATTTGTGCCCAAAATGTTGACTGTTTCTTAAGATTTTCCATGTAATTTTGTTACATAAATACAATATAAAATGTTAAATTTAATGGAATTAAAGTTTATATATGTTTATACGAAACATAGTTTCCTTAATAAAGAATTATTTGAGTAAATAAACCTTTGAATCGACTTTAAGTATGACGAGCAGTGAAGGTCTCAGGATCCATGGAAATTTTCTCTGTCATGCCTCAATGTTTGTGTCTGTTCTCTTTTAATCATTTCATGTCCCCTACGCATATCATCCTCAGACTAATTAAATATGCAACAAAAAAAGGCTGCGATTACACAAACTGTCATTAAGGAAAGTACTCGTGGATAAAGAAACTGAGCTGCAGCACATTTTTCTGGGTTCCCAGGAGCATTCCCAGACTTTAGTTTTAAGAACATCTCAATTAAAAAGTCCAATCATCCCTCTCACTTTAATTCGCTCTCCCTCTTTCTCTCAGCAAAAGGTTTTAGGTGGCGACTTCTCACAACAAAGTGTGCGGTCATCTGAAACTGTTGGAGAAAGAGTACTTTGGCCTGGAGTTCAGACACCACAGTGGCAATTATGTAAGAAACACTGACTTGCACAGATGAGCTCAGAACATTGTAGCAGGTATTAATGTCTTAACACGCTTCTGTTGCAGGTTTGGTTGGAGCTGCTGAAGCCTCTGGTCAAACAGATCAAATGTAAGTCGTATGTGTTAACATTAAACTACCTTTAAGGGCTCTGACTTTGTTAATGACCATTTTTGCTTTTACCAGCTTCTCACTTGGTCCGTCCACACTAGCTGCGAAAAAGAAGTAGTGAGCTAGTTGAGCTATCCGCAGATTTAAGAAGCTCTTTGCTCTTTGAAGAAGAAAGGTGTCTTTGTAATTCAGAGGATTTCCTCAAACTTTTGTTTATAGTTCACCCCGGCCCCTCTTTTAGCTCTGCATCTATAACCCGTCTCTCTTGTTTTCCCCTGTCAGACACCAATGATTTATTCTTCAGGTTTATAGTCAAATTCTTTCCACCAGATCCTGGACAACTCAAGAGAGGCCTCACCAGGTAAGGTGTGAGCATGGTGTTTATATGTTATAAACTGAGATAAATGTTCAACACACATTAAATGCAGCAGTAGGTGTGATCATATTGTTTTGTGTGTGTGTGTGTGTGTGTGTGTGTGTGTGTGTGTGTGTGTGTGCAGGTACCTTTTTGCCTTACAGATCAAGCAGGACTTGTCTAATGGCAGTCTGACCTGTAATGACAACAGTGCCGCCCTGCTGGTCTCTCACATACTGCAGTGTAAGCATGCAAGTGCAGCGCATGGTGTGAATATGCACTCACTGGGCACTTTGTTAGTCACGTTAGTAACTTGGGACCTCCTTTTGCCTTCAGACCTACTTTAATTCTTCATGGCACAGATTCAACAAGGTGCTGGGTGGATTTTGGTCTATATTGAAATGACAACGTCGCACAGTTGCTGCAGATTTGTCAGCTGCACATCCATGATGTGAATCTCCCATTCCACCACATCACAAAGGTGCTGTATTGGATTGAGATCTGGTAACTGTGGAGTGACCTCATTCGTCGTGTTCAAGAAATCAGTTTGAGATGATTTGAGCTTTGCGTTATCCTGCTGGGAGCAGCCATCAGAAGATGTGGTCACAAAGTGATGGACATGGTCAGCAACAACAGGCCATGGCATTTAAACAATGCTCAGTTGGTACTAAGGGGCCCAAAGTGTGCCACCATTATACCACCAACAGCAGCAGCAGTCTGAACCACTGATACAAGGCGTGATCCATGCTTTCATGTTGTTTACACCAAATTCTGACCCTACCATCTAAGTGTGAGAAATCGAGGCTCATCAGACCAGATGACATTTTCCCAATCTTCTGTTTTCCACTTTCTCTCTTTTTTTAAACCCTAGAGATGGTAGTTTGGGAAAATCCCAGCAGATCAGCAGTTCAAAGTCATTTAAATCGCTGTTCTTCCCCATTCTGATGCTCAGTTTGAACTTCATCTTGGCCATGTCTACATGCCCAAAGGCATTTAGATTCTGCAGGTGCACCTAATATAGTGGCCAGTGAGTGTATATTCATTATAGAGTATATTTGACAGTGTGTTTCATACACTTACATGTATGTATTTTATCAAAGATAAAATGTCGCAATAAAGATGCTGTAGAGGACAAAGCCCGTCTCCCATTCTCTGCTGGACATAATGTCTAAAAAAACGCAGCCTATTCAGGAATCAAATGGCAGTTTAGAACACAGAGAAACTAAATATGTGTTTGCATGTGTATGCGTGTGTGTGCTACAGCAGAGATAGGGGACTATGATGAGGAGCTGGACTGCCAGCATTTGGAGATGAAGCACTATGTTCCCAACCAGGAATATCTGGACCACAAGATTATCAAGTTGCACAAGAAACACAGGTATGAAGTGGCACAGGAGACACCGGTCTGTGCTTTATGTTGACAGCTTTGTCAAACTAATGTTAATTTTGACCAAATATCATTTCTGGTAAATGAGGGAAGTGTTTAAGACATAGTACTAACTGCATACAGGACTGTGCCTGTGTGATTGAAATAAAACTGCGTTGCCATGTTTTCTAGCTACTGTGTTTTGCAGCCTTCATAGTTTTTTCCTCTCTGTCCCCCCCTTAGGTTCCTAATTGGACCATAGTTTTTAAAATGTGCTAATTTTCCAACCATTAGGATGGTTTTACAGATGGTGTCCTGTGGTAAAAATGCTTTTGGTGGCCAATCTGTAGGGATCTATAGGGACTGAGTCAATCCCTATAGACTCCTGTGTTTAAAGGCCCAACTTTACAGCAGAATGGACATGTTTACAACCTCAGTTTTGGTCTGTTTAGCTAATTTCCCCCTTCGATGTCAACTGTTGGGCTGTAGCATTTTTCGATTTTACTAAGTCTCAATGTTTCAGATCAGTGTTTTAACCACTTTTTTCAACTGCAGCCACTTCAGAAGGACACTTCTGAAACTTATGGTTGACATCGGTCTAAGTGGAAGATATTTTTGCTGCGACACAAGTAACCACCAAACAAACCTGGCATCTTGGCAAAAGAACGGCACCATATCCTACTCTCCATAAATCAATGGTTTAGGGTTGTGTGGACTGTAAGTCTCATTCTTTGTCTCTTTCCATAGAGGACTCTCTCCAGCAGCCTCAGACATCCAGCTCCTGGAGGTGGCGAGGAAGCTGGACATGTACGGGATCAGGCCTCACCCTGCCTATGACGGGGAGGGAATGAGGATCAATCTGGCTGTCACGCACTCTGGAGTACTAGTCTTTCAGGTGTGTCCATGTGCTTATAAAAGGACACACATTTTCACATACAGGAAAAGTTCCCTTCTGTTAAGCTTGGAGTTGGTGTTTTAGCCACATTAGTAGCACAGAGAAAGCTGGTTTGTTATGCTACAACACAACAAATCAAATGGATCTAATGAACTGGCATAAAATTTGGTGCGGTCATTCATTGTATGCAAGAGGAGGAGACTGTCCTTTTGTTTTACGTAGCATCAATAAGAGTTTAAAATTTCCATGTGTGGTTCTCAAAGAGCAACTGAAAGGGTTAGGAGATCAACACTGTTCAGGACAAAACTCATGTTTACATGCTATACTATTCGTTACATATAATATCTAAGTCGTTATTTTTTCTTGCGTGTTTTTCCAGGGAAACACAAAAATTAACACGTTCAGCTGGGCAAAAATCCGCAAGCTGAGCTTCAAACGCAAGCATTTCCTCATCAAACTGCACGACAAAGTTGGGGTGAGAACCTGACCCGGGTTAACTGGGGCACACAGTTTTGCCATTAGTGTTCAATAAGGAATAATGAGTGTATGATGTCTCAGCAATGACACATGTCAAGGTCTGAGATAGTGTGAGTGAACAGTGGGTTCTTTAAGTCAGTGTATTGGATGCACGAGAAGTGTGCAGGGGAAAAGTCTTAAGAGATCTTTGCAAGGACCAAATAACTGTGGCCAGTATCCTGGCCAGGAGTTGGGAGCACTTGTCAACAGTGGTCCAAGTGGTAAAACCATGACCCATCAACAGGATGCTCAGCAATGTGAGGACCAAATCTGATCCATGGCACCTACCAACTTGCGAAACGTAAACGCTCCATAGTTACTGCATTGGTGCCAGATCCCACAGGGTATGTTTTGGGGGCAGAGAGCATGCTATGCAGAGGTGGTCGTAAAATTCTTGTCTCATCAGTGTCTTATTTCATGCCCGTCCAGCCATCGTGTAGGGATACACTAGAGTTCGCCATGGCCAGTCGTGATGTGTGTAAATCGTTCTGGAAGACGTGTGTGGAATACCATGCCTTCTTCAGGCTGGCTGAGGAACCGAAGGCCGTACACAAAACCCTGCTGTCCTGTAAAGGCTCCAGCTTCAGATACAGGTAAAACACACACGTTGCTATAATGTAAAGATGCATTCAGCTAGTTTTTAAATATATATAATCATCTTTTGCCCAAAATCAGTCACTTAGATATTTCTGCTGTCTACCATTCATGAATTCATCTCTAACCATCCATTAGTACAGTCTGGATTTAAGATGGTACACAAGTGTTTTTACTCACCTGCTCTTGCACTCTTTCCATAAGTCATCCTGAGCTTTTCAGCTTATTCGGAGGACCGGTGAGCTCGTGCTGTGGCGAGGCATGGCATGAGCTGGATGTGGCTACTTTTCTGATAGTATTGGTCAGAATTAAATGATACTTACACACATGATTATCTCATGGGTCTTCACCCAATCTGTACTCAGAGTTAAGGTCAAGGTCACATTTGTTGCTTTACAGGCAATACCTTTGAGGAATATTTAGACTCTTTGTTTTCAGTCAGAAATTTCCCTAATTTCCTTCTGGATCTATCAATCTAGACATGGTACTGTGCCTGTGTAATGTTGGCATTCATTTGGCAGTGGGCGGACCCAGAGGCAGCTGCTGGAGTGTATGAGATCAGGGGACAAGAAGCCTTCGCACTTTGAGAAGTGAGAAATACATTTTATTGATGCTTCAATTCCCCTTTCAAAAGCAAGAAAATACCACCATTAATGAAGTTGCACTGACCTACCAAAGTCACTAAGTGTTGCCAAGCCCAGCAGGCCACTATTTCACTTAATTGTATCAGTTCTTTTATTCCTCTCTGTTTGTCCAGGACTTACTGTCAGTCAGACTATGATCCCAGACAGTGTCGGTCTTCTCCTGATCTCCTCACAGACGTCTCCAAACAGGTAATAAAAATGGCCATTCAGCACTTAGAACCATTCCTTGACATGCATATTCATAAGAGACAGAGCTGCATTTACTAGTTGTATGACAGGAAATTAATCAGCAGCTATTCTACTACTCTATTTTTATTTTATTTTTTTTAATTCTGTGATATTTTATTAATCAATAAAAATTTTGGGTAAATTAATCCAAAAATTGTTCAGTCCTAACAGAAAGTAAAAACAACTGAAAAGTTGTGTCTTTTTTTTTTCAGGTGTATGAACACTCACACCAGTTCCCTCGGACGAGTCGTGCTCTGGTGGTCCACAGCCAGGACGAGTTGGACCCGCATCATCGAGGCAACGATATTGAAATCAACGAAAGAGGGGCGAAACGGAGCTATTCGTCTATTGAGGTCAGCCAGAGGCCTCGCCCCCTCTCTCAAGTCACTCCTCTCTCTCCGTCTCTCCACCAGACAACCCCGCCCTCACCGAAGACAAGATCTGCTTCCATATCTGTAATGGAGGACACGAGGGGGGTGCGGATCGGGGTGCAGCGCCAAGCCCAGCGGTTAGCTGGTGTCTACGCAAACCGGTCACGCCGTCGGCCCAACCCCCAGCCACATCCAGATGCTGCACAGCAGCTGGTCCTTCTCTACCCAAACAGCCCTGCCTACCAGTATCACCCTGTCCTCCCATCGTTCCCGTTAGCTGGCTCTTCGCCGCTCAATCGACACCCCTACTTGTCGGAATTTGTTGCAGTTTCCTCACTGGAGCGAATTCCACATGCGAGGCGACGGGATTATGTGACAATGGATGGCATAACACGGCCATCTTTCTATCCTGTAAGCCACGATTCACCATCTGGTTCACCAATCAGGAGAAACCTTCGCCCCACTGGTTCAGGTGGGCTGGGATTGGCCAGGGTATATCAGCCAGGAAGCAATGGAGCAAGACTCTTGGGCATTGGGCATACAGAGGCAGGTCATTACAGCGATGACTCCAACTTCCTTCCCGGGCTGCCTCGCCGCGTAGCCAGCCAACCTGATGTCAAGTTCCACCTCTCAAGGAGTTCAAACCCTGGCTTTAACCCTGCCTCTGAGTTTCGACCCCTTGGTTACTACCCCCACCTGACACGTCCCTCCAGACCCACCTACCTCCCATTAAACTCCTCCCCTCTCCCCGAACGCCCCAGTTCACTATGTATGATTGGCAGCACTATGGGAAGCTACAGCGACTCAGACCCAGAGGTTTTTTATCCATACTACTGCCCCGCCCATCAGGTGGGGAAGGTGGCACGGTCTGCTGGACTAGCTAGGATGAGGTTTTCCTCAGGAAGCCTCCAACTCGATGAGGAGGAAGAAGTGGAGGAGGAGGAGGCTGGAGCAGCAAAAGAAACCGCTAAAAAGGAGACAGAGGGCGAAGAGGAGAAGAAAGAAAAGAGCGAAGGAGGAGAGGACACAAAAGGAGCATCAAAGGTTACTGAAGTAACACTGTAGAAAAAGAGTAAACATTACAACGGTTCATGATCACAGTCAAAACTGGTAGGGTAGGTTTTAAAATAACACATCCTCAGCAGACTGTAGATAACACGATAAATGTATTAGATAAGAAGTGTAGTGCTTTGAGGTACACTGGCAGATGAAATGTATTTTTTTTTTGCCTTGTTCAAGTTAAAACCTCAGATTTTTTAAGCTTAAAAAATCCAAACAAAAAACAAATAATAAATAACAATAAAAAAAAATCAGTATTTTTGAAATTAGGGGTATTTGAGAAATTAAAGAAGCAGAGAGCATGCCACCAGAACATTAACTCTTTAAGTATTCTTAGAAACTTTACCAGAGGGATAAGCACCATTTTTCTTAAAGCTATTCCCACATTTGGTGTCTTGATGGTGATGCGTACTTTGGACTCCCGTAGGTGTCAATTTTGGTTGCGATCTGGTGACAGTGAAGCTCATAGCGCAGTCCTCAAACCTTGTTCACTATAGGATAGCCCCATATATGAGTGTGGGCACTGTCCACACCCATTCCATAAAGGTGATCACCAGGAACAACTTTCTATTGAACTCCATTTACCCCTCCCTCTATGGCAGGGGTGAGCAATAATTTTCCCAAGGAACCACATGAGAAACTGGGACTGTTGTTGAGGACCATATCATTAAGCCTATAAAGAGACAAAATGATTAGTGAGCTGAATTGAGTTCAGCTTACTGGTGTGGCCCTTCACACCAGTCCCAGTTTCTCATGTGGTCCCTCGGGAAAATTAATTGCCCACCCGAACCAAGTCAGCAAAATGCCCTGAATGGTTTAACGGAGCCGACGTATCCTTACCGTAGGGGCCAAGCATTCTATAATATCTTGATGTGTGCCACTTACGCAGTCGCCCACTTTGTTGACAGTATGGTGACGGATGACTTACCTGACCATATCACTTTTGCACATCTCTGCAGAACAGTGCCTATGTTTCTTTTGCTTTGCAACCGCTTTTATAGAAGCTCTCCATAGCCATGTGCAGTACATGTGTGAAAAGCATAGACTGTGTAAAAAAATGGACAAAGCCACCATGATGTCACCCATTGGATGAACGCCACATTTTTAAGCCTCAACGTTAGCATTCTGGCTGCTGTTATAGTTTTTGGAGCCAGAATTGACCATATCTAGATAAGTTATCCGTTGCTGTTAGAAAGAAACTGTAGAGGTTCGATGCAACCCCATAGGAACCATGCTGGGGGGGGGGTATTTTCTGATTGGTTGGCAAATGGTTGGCAGCAGTTGCTAAGTGAAATTGGTATTGCCCTGAAAACCATCTACTGATTAATTTGATCACGACCGTCACCCACAATATACATGGAAGAAGCCGAGTTGTCTGCAGACCAATGCCAACTACTCAGCTAATGGTAGTGAAACTGAAAAGCGTGATGCAAACCAGAAACAGACTGTTCACCTTCAAAGTAAAAGTGTTGCTTCCATTCTCTGTGACTGATTTTACCCAACGACGGCCAGCAAAGAACAACTGATATTTTCCCCTAGTTACTGGAGGGGGCAGGGGAGCATCATATAGTCTCCAGGCCTCTAACTGAGGTCTAAAATATACAATGTTACTCACCAAAACTGATGCACAAATTTCTTGAGGGAGGAAACTATCCATAGAGACCCATGTGTTTTATTTTAGTTATTTTTGTACCAGGCTATAAACTTGCTTTAAATGCTGTAAAGTTGGGCATTTTTAACATGGGAGTCTATGGGTATTGACTCACTTTTTGTTGAAAGTAAGAGGAACTGCAGTGTTTGGCACTTTGGTGTTGCCACTTTGTGAACAGAGGTACATATGAGAACATAAATGCCCCACATATTTTTGAATTGAGATGGCAAAATGTCCCTTTTACCATTTCAATCCAAAATTCAGCAATTTGTACACACCACAGATGTTAACTGTTTAATTGTGCCATTAAGGTACTTGTGTAGGAGAATCTGGATTCTCGGGGTTTCCTTTAATAGTCACACTCGATATTTCTGCATTATTCTTTTCACTGACTGTGCAGAGTAAAACATAAGCCTCATGTGTAGCAACAAAGCTTGCTATTGCAACACTGAAAGGAAATACCATGCTGCTAAGTTTGGTGTTAGATGCCAAGGCTTATGAAGGAAACCACCTTTATCGTTTATATGAGTTTCCGATGACTACTTGTGTCTTAACCCCAGCCATACCCTTGCCAGTTAATCCAGCCTATTATCAAGAACTGGAATCTAATATTCACAGATTGTGTTGGTTGGAATGAAGTGGTATGGAGTCTTTGTTTTGGCACCCTTGGACCAGTGGAATATTTACAACATTACAGCTCACTTTAACTTTAAAATGGTGTAAAATGGTGGTTGACCTGGAGAAACTGTCAAATACAGTCTGTCTGATCATCTGATTTTCAAACTGTTATTTATTTTTGTCATGTCGCTGTAATTGGAGTCATCGTGTCAAACAAGTGGCCCGGGTTTTAAAAAAAAAACCAACAAAAAAACTCAACAGCTAAAAGAAAAAAGGTTTCATTTTTCAGCTCTGTGAAAATGATTAAATTAGCTTGACCTCAGTTCGAAAAGGAACTTCTAAGGCTTAAATATAAAGTCTGTGTGTGTGGGTGTGATGCCTTCATAATGTTGGTGGAGTAATTTTCTGGGTGATGTAGTCAGATAATGTATTGTTACTTTAAATGATTCTGGAGAAAAAAAAAATGTAACTTTTGGTTTATTTATTACAGTTGCATTTGCCAATAAAGAATTACAAACAAGAAGATAATTGTGTTAAAATTAATGTAGTGCAAGAATCACTGAATAAAAATAAAAACCAGTGCAAGCTGTTGAATCAAACTTAAATATTTATTCATAAAACTCTAAATCCCGCTACAAAAAAAAAAAAAAGAGTACAATGCTGTAAAATCTTACATCTTTCATTTTACATCTCCCCACTCAACAAGCACAGTCGTATCCCTTATTATATATAAAAAAGACAAAAATATACAGTGACCAAGTTTTATAGTGTCTTTGGTACAAACTATTAGTAATACCTTCAACTGCAAGTCCCTTCATGCCCTTGAAAAAACCTGCACTACTTTCCAACGTCCTGACACTGATACAACCTGAAAGTTAACAAGTTTTCCAAAATGTCATTGATAATGAAAAACCCACTGGGAGACATTTGCTTGCAGAGCTTTCCGCAACTGAAATCTTAACATAACCAGAAGTCACGATTTCTTCTTTTTTCATCTTGGGCCTCAGTCAAGCAGGCCTAGAGACTGGTCAGCGACCCCATGGCTACTGCCAGTTGATAAGGAAGGTGCATCCCCCAACCGTTTTACTGGACATTGCCAGGTGAAACTGGTTGCAAAGAGGGTGTTGAACCGAAAGCTTCTTCGTGACCGCTTTGGTCACTTTCAGATTGCCGTGATTGGTGGTAGTTTGCATGCCAACTTGAAAAAGCGCAGTGGAAACAGACAATGTGTACCTTTTGAAATGTATCGGTTTCAGTGGTAAGGCACAACTTTTACTTTGAAGGGAACATTCTCCATTTCCAGTTTGCGTCAAACTTTTCCAAGTGTCATTACCGCTTGGTGAAGTTTGCGTCTTCCATGCAAACTACAGACAACTGTGGCAATCTGCTAGCGACCAAAGCAAATGCAAGGAGGTTTTCATTGCAGCACCGTACACCTCTTTGCAACCAGTTTCATTTAGCAAGCAACCACTTGCCAACCAGCTAGGGACTATACACTGTTTTCCTAATGACCAGTGGTTACAAGGTGTGGTCACTGACTAGTCTCTGGGCATGTGTGACTGGGGCTTTAGCAACTGATTTCACTGCAGCTGCCAGCAACCTGTTAGGGTGTTAGGGAATATATGTTTTTCCCTAAGGTGGCTGCCAGGTGGTCCCTAATTGGTCTCTAGACCTGTGTGACTGACGCCTTAATTGCTGATAATTAGAAAGGGCCAGTAACAACAGCTATCTACTGTAGCTTACTTTTTAGCAAGCCACTAACCATTTAGCTAAGCTAGCTAGTAGCCTACCAAAATAGTTCTGGTCTAAGAATTATGCTATGCCAGTGGCTGTCTTATTAAAAACAACTAAAAAAAACATTTATATATTATATATACAAGTTCTTGATGAACTTTTAACAGGTTTTTCATTGGGAAACTTTAGATGTTAAACTGTTCCATAAATTCTCCATGTTTTTACTGTTTTAGAGTAAGAGGCTTTCCACTTTGAATATTCAAGAAAGTCACTGTACAAAACAGTCAAGCTGAAGGATCGCTGCTGCTTTAACAGAAACTGCCTTGAATGAATTCTGGGATCAGGGAACTGTAATTGAAACGCATTACTGAATACAACAAAACAAATGTAATATTGGCATATCATATCATACCTTCTCAAGTGCTACTAAACAGGAATAAAGACTCCAGGCGACTCATGACACAAAGCATACCACTGCTGATGGAGGAGAACCTTCTTTGGTATCATATTTCTCTGTGTGCTCTTTCTACAAAAATGTCTTAAGAAAAGAAGTGACACGTAGCAAAAAGAATTAAGGCACATAATGGCAATACAGGCAGATCAGAAACATAACTTCAGTACTCGAAGATTTAAGATTTGTCTTATAAATATCGTTAAACATTAAAGTCAGAACAAAAGGAACAAGAAAAAGAAAAGTACAGAATCCTATAAAGGGAAATGAAAACTATACATCCAACTCAGGTTTGATTTGTGTTGTTGTTTTTTTTTTAATTAACCTTGGGGAGATAAAAAGGTTTTCAACCAGCAGCAGGGAATATTATATTTATTTATTTAATATATATATATATATATATATATATATATATATATATATATATATATATATATATATATATATATACACATACACATACTTATATTTATATGTATAATATAGTGTATATATATTACATTGGTAGTGTGTGTGTGTGTGTGAGAGTGTGTGAGTGTGTGGTGAGATGGGTGTGTACAGCGAGGAGATACTGCACAGCAAATCTGCCTCGTTTTCATCATCCAGCAGCGTCACCGTACGGCGACACCGTCTCTCCCTCTCCCTTCACGGTCGGTCTGTCCGTCTTTCAATTAGTTGTAAATCTGAGGAGGGAGAGGGTGAGACATTTGGTTACCAAATAACCTGAAGGAGAAGGACACAAATGTCCTGTTCTGAAAAAGGTTAAAGAGGAGAAAGAAACCAGGAGAAAGGTCAAAAGAGAAAAAAAAAAAAACAACCCATCACCACAATCTGGCATAAATAAGAATGACCTCCAATAACAGAAAGGAAGGGGAAGGAAGTGCTCTCAGTAGCCAATAAGAAATGGGCAAGAAAGGAAGCACGTGTTTAGAAAATGATGGGACGTACTTCTGGTACCTGGCAATGATATGTGTGACCATCCTGTCCGTGATGCCTGGGCAGACGTCTTCGGCTATTCGAATGTTGCGTTCCAGCGCCTCGATGGCCAAGCGCTGCTCAGAGTGCTCCTTGTGCTGTTGCTTCAACTACAGGAGAGGATGGGAATTTCAAAACAATCAGTTTGTGGACCCTTTTTTAGACAGGGAGGTTTTTCAGCCCTCTTCTCTCAGGGCACAACAAACCCTAGAAAAGTATTTGAGTCAGTCCACGAGTCTACTAAATCAGTGGTGGGATAATTATTGATTAACTGGCACCAAAAAGTTTCAGAAACAAAAGGACGAATGCATTGCACACTAACCTCTGTGAAGACAGGAGAGATGACTGTGGTCAGACTGGTAGATTTACTCATCTGATCCTGAAAACAAGAGGAAACGAGGAGGTGAGGATCTAAGGGGAACAGCGAGCTGCTCTGACTCCTTTATTTGGTATTTAAATTTCTCCTGGCAGAAGTACTCTGACAACAAACTGCAGCACGTTTTTAATCCTAGATCGGCAGAGGACGCAGTCATGTCAGGTCATAGTAAGATCTCCTCAATCTACACCCACCGTCCATATTATTATATACAGCTGTTCACTTTAATGCAAATCAGATGCATTGATGCATTTAGGCATGTGGACATCAGGATGACAGTGAGGTTCGAGCTGAGCATCAGAATGGGGAAGAAAGGTGATTTAAGAGACTTTGACAGGTGCTCTAATAAATCTGTTGGCGTTTCTGTTTTATTTCCATATATAACACAGAGAGATGCTACTAACATTTCCATTGAGGATGGTCCTGCCTTCTGGCTTCTCTGGCTTCTTCTTACGGACGGTGGTGAAGGACCACACCGGAGAATTGCTGTTTTCTTTATTACTGGATTCACTTTATTAAAAAAAAGGAGGAAAAAAGAACACATTTAAATGCATAATCAATGTCGGCCCTCTCTGCTGACACAGACATCTGAATGTGAGGTTCCTGCTGAAACGAGTGAAAGAGAAATTACCTGTCCGAGCCGTCTGAACTGCTGTCGCTGTGTTCCTCCTCCTTCCACCTCCTGTACCTGTCAATCAGCTCGCTGAGATAGGACGTCTTCTTGCAATGTTTGACGATGAACTTGTGCTTGAGGAGCTCCTTGGCTGTGGGACGCTGCAGGATGAGAGACCAGAGATTTTTTTTTTTTTTTACTTACAGTTAATTGGCTGTAGATTTATGGGTGGTAAGTTAAAAAAAAAAATCAGTTTCCTTGGAGATGATCAGGAAAAAAAATAACAGAACAAGAGGCTGAAAACAGACGAGCTGTGTCCAGCAGGGGGCAGTAGGATGCAACTTAAATCACACACCCAGTACAAGGAAGCAGCCTAAAAAAATTCAGCCCACCTAACCCCGAGAAGGTCTGAGATGAAATCATCTCCACCAAGCTCACAAAATACTTAAAGGAAAACTGACAACAAATGTTAAAAGTCTGGAAATCTTAGTCTAAATAAAGTTAAACATGTCAATGCAAAAATACTGTTTTGGTTTTTTTTTCTATTAATGAATCAGGTAGTCCGGGATCTTGCTGCTTTCATTTTATTACTTCGATGATGAAGACACTGCTTTAAAAATCAGTGCTGGAACAAGTATCGGCCTGCTCTACAGAATTAAAAATATCAAAAATAAAAGTGCAGCAGAAAGTATCTTATTAAAAGCAGTGCAGAAACGTGCCTATTTATGACAGATGCTGTTCTTACTGAAGCATCGCTGTGCAAGTAGCATTTTAATAATTAATGCTTAATCTTCGACCCTCAGATTCTACGTTAAAATAAAATGGAACATGAGGGGTGGTAGGGTGGTTTTCAGGAGGTCGAGTGGTTTATCCACCAATTGGAAGGTTTGTGGTTCAATCCCTGGTTCCTCTAGTCTGCACTAATGAACCCCCGAGTTACCCTCAATGCATCCAATTCCAAATTTAGAATAGAAAAAGCACTACATAAATCCCAGCCCACTTTATAATCTTAGCAATACTGACACAGCTTACAGATAATCTGAGGTAAAGTAAAGCCTTACAGCCTTACGTGTTTCCTTACAGTTGACAACATTAACATCTATGAGCAACACAACATTAGCACAAACTTAGCCTCACTACCTAGCAGTTAACTGTTGTTGCTATACTAGCTATTTATACTGCTAGCTAATGTAAACACAGTCAGAGATGTAGACACCGGCAGCCTTATCACTGCCAGGAATCTGAACTTGTCAGCTTTGCTAGAATGTATACAGCACACTGTAAACGCTGCATAAATATTGACACCAGCACCACTTATCTAAGTGCTTCCCAGACCCCGGAGGACCCAGCTGGGAAGCTGATGGTGTTGACTCAGGCTAATTCTGGCTACCTCAACTCAGCCACAGGTCCACCTTATATCAGCAGATGTCAGGTGTGTTGTGATATTTTGGCCACGTCTAGCTCACACAATAATTTGCAGTGCCATAAATAAGCTTTAATTAACAAAAGGTAGCCCAGGTTTGACATGCGGACGTGACGGCCTTTGGTACTACTCAATCTGGAGCTGGCAACAATTTAACACGGTGTGTGAGAGTCAGCTGTGTGTGTCTTACATCCCCACTAGTAACTACTGTAATGGTGCAAGTGTCAAAATGCTAAGCAGTGAGTTAAAGTCAGTACCATTCAGAGGTGAATGTAGAGAAGGCTGCAGGAACTCTGGGCGTATTACAAACTTGTGAGAGCTGAGTACAAAGCAGTTTATTTTGAATGAATGAAAAGTACTTTTACTTTTCACAGAAAGTAACAGTAACTTAATGGATTGCTTTAAAATGTACCCAACACTGGTGGTCATATAAATGTAGCAGCTCTAAAGTGAAACCCAGAAACCTTCCACCAATCTTTAAAACAATTTCGAAATTAAAGCACACAGCAGCTAAAAAACTATAAAAACCACAAAAACAAAGGTTTATTGCATTGCACCTGTGTGCGTCTCTGTCTGCGTTTGTGTCTGTGTCTTACAAAGGTAGGGTCTTTGTTGAGGCAGGCTTCTGAGAACTCTTTGAAGCTCTTGGAGAATTCTCCCGTCAGTGTTGGAGGAGGGGATTTGGGGATGTGGAAGAGCACTCGCATCGGATGCATGTCGGAGTTCGGAGGTTCCCCCTTGGCGAGCTCGATGGCTGTGATGCCCAGCGACCAAATGTCTGCCTGGAGGGACACACAACAAACAACGGTTGTTGATGTTGGTGCTTGTTTTAGTACATTAACTTTTAACAGAGGCTGATCAAATGTGTGTGTAAAGCAAATTCCTGAGGACATCCATGTTATCAGCTTTGAATCACAACAGAGAGAATTTTGTGTTCATCACAGCGATTTCAGAGCTCAACCTGAACAGGAGAAGAACACAACAAGGCAGCTTCATTCTGTTTGTTTTTTTGCGTAATAAATAAGTAACCATTAATTATCCATCCATCCATTCTCTTCCACTTATCCTGTTCAGGCTCTCGGGGTGGGGGGGCTGTAGCCTATCCCAGCTGACACAGGGCGAGAGGCAGGGTACACCCTGTGCAGGTCTCCAGCCTGTCGCAGGGCCAACACAGAGAGACAGTCACTACAGTGACCAGTTAACCTAACCGCAGTAACTGCATGCCTTTGGACTGCGGGAGGAAACCCACGCAGACACGGGGAGAACATGCAAACTCCACACAGCGAGAGGCCTGGGCCAAGGTGGAATCAAACCCAGGCCTTCTAGATGTCATTCTAGTTGTGAGGCAACAGTGCTACCCACCACACCACCGTGCTCCCTGTGCTAATTATGTTACATTTATTTTGGCACAACTTTGTAACAAGTCTTATTGCAAATATGTTGGTAATACAGGCCATACAGCTACTGATACAGAAAGGCAGAAACACACTGAGTCAGGCTGACTTTTTGTTTGCACGATGGCTGTGACACCCACTAAACATATGTCAACCTGGATGGGAGGAACACGCGCTCAAACACTCACACACACTCAAACACGCGCGCACACACACACACACACACACACTGGGCAGTTACTCATGCATGACAGATTAAATATCCCATCTTCTCAACTTGCTCCAACAATCATGTGGCAGCCCAGGCAAGAAGCAGACATTATCTTACACGCACACATGCACACACGCACACACGCACACAGTTCAGTTGTAGCAGGGTTGTTCAGGGTCACATTACTGCAGGATGCTCGGTCACTGTTTGACTGTTATCTGTGCCAGCTCTGTTACTGCCTCACTGGCCATATGGCAACATGTGGTTGATACACACACACACTCCTATGGACACTAAACGGTAGAAAACAGGAGAAGCCCCAATACTTTACACAAGCAAAGAGTTTGAGGAAAAGAGGGAAGAGAAAAAGCTTTCCTGGAGGTCCTGGTCTCGTTTGTTTTTTTCCTTACAGGAAACGCTCCTCAGTATCAGATCTGCATTATTCTGCCTTATGTAGCTCAGCAGTAAAAAGACAAAAGCAAAACAAAGAATGAAAACAGAAGATCTGTTGATGAAAAAGTATCCACTGACAGTTTGATCCAGCTGAGGTTCCTGTCTGCCTCATTTACTTCTACAGTCTGAAGTGATAAATGCAGACAACCCCACAGGAAACCACGGTGCTGGTAGCAAACGGCAGGCTAACGCTAAAGAAGCTGATCCAGCTTTGCAGCTTAAATCTATTTACATTTAGATTCTGGGTCAAATTTCACATGAATTCAGCCACTGTTCTCACCCTGCTGTCAGGCTAATGGCTGTTCAGACCCATCGCTGAAAAAGAAGACATCTCCGAAACATCCCTCAATTATGACCAACTAGTGGCCATAACAAACTAACAAATTTATCTTGGGGGAGTCGGAAAATACTGCTGGATGATGGAGGAAATGTTTCTGTAAATGATTCAATTCAATTCAATTTTATTTATATAGCGCCAAATCACAACAAACAGTCGCCTCAAGGCGCTTTGTATTGTGGGTAAAGACCCTACAATAACACAGAGAAAACCCAACAGTCAAAACGACCCCCTATGAGCAAGCACTTGGCGACGGTGGGAAGGAAAAACTCCCTTTTAACAGGAAGAAACCTCCAGCAGAACCAGGCTCAGGGAGGGGCAGTCATCTGTGCGACCGGTTGGGGCTGAGTGGAGAGAGACAGGACAAAAGATATGCTGTGGAAGAGAGCCAGAGATTAATAATAATGATTAAATACAGAGTGAAGTATAAACAAGTAAATAAAGGTGAATGAGAAGAAACAGTGCATTATGGGACCCCCCTCAGCAGCCTAGGCCTATAGCAGCATAACTAAGGGGTGGTTCAGGGTCGTCTGATCCAGCCCTAACTATAAGCTTGATCATAAAGGAAAGTTTTAAGCCTAATCTTAAAAATAGAGAGGGTGTCTGTCTCCCGAATCCAAGCTGGGAGCTGGTTCCACAGATGAGGGGCCTGAAAGCTGAAGGCTCTGCCTCCCATTCTACTTTTAAGTATCCTAGGAACCACAAGTAAGCCAGCAGTCTGAGAACGAAGTGCTCTATTGGGGTGATACGGTACTATGAGGTCTTTGAGATAAGATGGGGCCTGATTATTCAAGACCTTGTATGTTAGGAGAAGGATTTTAAATTCTATTCTAGATTTAACAGGGAGCCAATGAAGAGCAGCCAATATGGGAGAAATATGCTCTCTCGTTCTAGTCCCTGTCAGTACTCTAGCTGCAGCATTTTGGATCAGCTGAAGGCTTTTCAGGGAGTTTTTAGGACAGCCTGATAATAATGAATTACAGTAGTCCAGCCTAGAAGTAATAAATGCATGGATTAACTTTTCAGCGTCAATCTGAGAAAGGATGTTTCTAATTTTATAAATATTGGGCAGATGTAAAAAAGCGGCCCTACATATCTGTTTAATATGTGCATTGAAGGACATATCCTGGTCAAAAATGACTCCAAGATTTCTCAGTGTTACTGGAGGCCAAAGTAATGCCATCCAGAGTAAGTATCTGGTTTGACACTGTGCTTCTAAGATGTTATCTCTTGATGTTGAGATTCAAATATTTCTGGCTGTAGTCACATGGTTGATGTATTAATAGGACAACTGACATTTTGTGACCGAGTTTGTGAGATCAGGCATCAAAAACACACACACACACACACACACACACACACACACACACACACACACACACACAGAGCAAGCAAAATACAATGGCTGTCTTCTCTTTGCAGGCTTAGCTGCTCAGGTTACATTTACGCAACCACTGGCGGTGTCTGCAAACCGCCTTCGGTATTTCAGCAAAGTTACACATTGCCTTCCTTCCCTTCAAAGAAGGCTAAAACAAAGAAGCCTGAACTGGCTGCCTTCTATTCAAACTACATGATTATTACATCAAAATGAAAGGAATCTGTCGCCCACATGCCTGCAGGCACAGTTTAAAACCTTAAACTATTTCAGAGGTAATGCGCGATAAGCCAGGCTTACACATCTATTTAGTCACATTTCCCGATCATTTCGACATTTATCTCTAACGTCTTTGTCACCTGATGCCAGAATACACAAGATGAATCACAAAGGCACACAGAGCAGAGACGAACTGCAGATGAAGGCATTGTTATAGACGCACAAACACACATAAATCAAACCACATCAAGAGACCTAAAGCGCTGTAATGGATCTGCTTTATTGCCAAAGAACACACACCTACGAAACAAAGAGACAGAAAGCAGCTCCGCCTCATTACGCAAGTTCATCAGAGCTTTGTTTACTCTGTGATTGGGTATCAAAACCTCCCTGGCATTTGAAGCCAGCAGGTGCATTTATGAATGCATAAACCTCTGCCCCCCCTGTTGGAGTCGCTGCTTGCATTTGCATCTCTATTTGAGACACTCCGCTTTGATACACAAAGGAGACGGGGAGGGAATCCCTTCAAGCAGGCAACACAGTGGACACTCATCATCATTATCAAATAAAAGCTAAAAGTCGCCAGCCCACAGGATGGCAGAGGCGTTTCTGTTGGATGCAAATAAACAGGAGAGGGCTGTGGAAATAATGCAAAGTGCGCCACAACAACTCCACGTGGATCAGGTTGCTACAGCAATACGCAAACACGGCAGAGGACGAAAATCAACCAGCTAGAAAGTTTATTTTTAGACCTGACGGGCTTTTAAAGGGCCAGACAGCAATAATGAGGATATTATAGGGCTTTGTCATTCTGCATGTTGACAGCTTAAAGAATAAAGTGGAGTCAGACAAAAAGGAGGTGTCCATTTTAGCCTTCATCCACCAGGTCAACTGAAGCTTGTCTAGGAGTAAGGATAGGCTTTGTTTGAATTAACTAGGAAATGTACACTAACCTAGAAGATGTTACCTTTCAAAATAAGTCTCCAATGCATTAAAGCTTTTCTGTTAAAAGCTTTTCCATTTGGGCATTCCACAGAGGTGATGGGAATATAAGAAGAGTTTTAAGGTTTAACCAAATCCCACTCCTAACCCTGGAAGGTTTCGAGGGTGTTTGTGTTTGAGGCCAGAGACGGGCTATTTTTGAAACAATCGGCCCTTCACTTCAGGCTGAGGTAGTGGACAGTTTTCATTCTTTCCAGCTCTCAGATTCGCTTCACTACACATGAGTCTTCTCCGAGGCATGAGCTAAGCTAAAGGACCAGTAACAACACAAAAAAGAGCTGCCTCTCAATTGCAGTGACACTACACGGCTATGAAAGACAGACAAAAGTCTGTAAACGTCTGTGCAGCAACTGTGGACTACCAACATACAACCACACTGAGTGCTTTAGTGGAAAATGCATGCTAACATGCTAACAAGCACAGGTGCCTCCATTCCTTAGTGTTTGTGTATTTGACTATAAGAGGCTAGCAGTTTAATATAAGTGTAGGTTTATCCTTTATTTTGTCGGAAACCATCCCCAACATCAAGGAGGAAAAAGATGCCTTTCACCAGGTTTAGCTCCCAGCTAATTTACATCAGTAATCCCTTATCAAGTGATTACTGATTACCTTACTAGACAGGTAACAGGCTGTTACACAAATACAGTGCTAAACAAATTTATTACACCACCACCCAATGTAAGGTTATAACACACCTGCCCTAAATCAACAGTATTAGTAATTAAATAAATATAGAAATACAGAGTAGAAATAGTGATAAAGTTGGTTGTTGAAATTGATTTTTTTGCATCATGAGGGGAAAAAAAAAAAAAGATATGCAACACAAAAACAAGAAAAAAGTATTTCAGAAAACTCGCTCTGACTACAATCCCTTTGTGCATATTAAACAAGTATGCCTCGCATACTTTAAAGTATGCGAGGCAGCCATTAAAGATATAATTAGATCATTACAGTTTCAGGGAGGGGCTGAACTGAAGAACACAATACAATACTGTTTTACATTTAACCCTTTATTGTTCTCTCTTGCTACAGCCATTCTGAACGGCTCCAGTGCAGACGCTGTCTGTGCAACTGCAACTAAAATGCATGTTGATTAAATTTAATTCTCTAATCAAATTTGGTAGAGAATTTTTAGGACATAGAGTCGACTAGCTCATTGTTACATGGCTGTTGTTTACTCCAGTTTAGCTTCAGAATTAGGCGGAAGTGGAAAGGCAAGCTTCGGTAACAGAACAGTTACATTAGAAATTTCTCAAACGGCTCTCACCGTACAGCCAGAGTTCTTTCAGCCTTGCAGTGGTGGTGCAGGTGCAGACTGAATAGGAGGATGTTTTTCAGGCTGAAATTTCCATAATTACACTACAACTTTGAAGATAAAGCTGATGAATGGTCCTTGTGAAAGCATGAATGTCTAAAGCAGTATAAACATGTGTTTTACCTTGGAGTCGTAGGCAGACTGCTGGATGACCTCAGGAGCCATCCAGAACGGCGTTCCCACAAAGGTTTCCCTCTTGATCTGTGTGTCCGTCAACTGACCCGCCACTCCGAAGTCCGCAAGCTTCACCTGACCGTGCTCCGACAGCAGGACGTTGGCAGCTGCGGTGAGGTAAATAAATTTAGCCTTTCGGCAACATCGTCAGGCTGGGTGACATTATCAGGCTAGAATTTCAAGCTCGATATTAGAGCTATGTAAATAAAGTTTCAACCCAAACTCAAAGTATCAAATAGCCATAAAGATTTTTAACTATCAATCGGAGACGGTCTGAAATACACTGCTCAGAAAAATTAAAGCAACACTTTTTAATTAAGAGTATAGCATTAAGTCAATTAAACCCATCAGTAGGACTGGTATCTGCTCTTTTGTGCAAGGAGGACCGGGATGAGCACTGCCAGAGCCCCAGCAGGCCACTGGTGTGAATGTCTGACCAAACAAGCAGAAACAGACTTTATGAGGGTGGCCTGGGGACCAAACGTGCTGTAGTGGCCCCGTGCTCACTGCTTAGCTCCGTGGAGTCTGATTGGCCTTTGCCATAGAATACCAGAATCGACAGGTCCACCACTGGCACTCTGTGCTTTTCACAGATGACAGCAGGTTCACCCTGAGTGCATGTGACAGACTTGAAAGAGTGTGGAGAAGCCTTGGACAACATTATGCTGCAACATCATTCAGCACGACCAGTTTGGTGGTGGGTCAGTGATGGTCTGCGGAGGCATATCCATGGAGGGATGCACAAACCTCTACGGCCTAGGCAACTGCACCCTGACTGCCATTAGTTATTGGGATGAAATCCTTGGACCCATTGTCAGGCAGTTCCTGGAAGATGGTGGAACTGATACCATCGACTGGCCCAGACATTTGCCTGATCTAAATCCAACAGAACACCTCTGGGACATTTTGTTTCAGTCCAGGTTGCACCTCAGACTGTCCAGGAGCTCAGTGATGCCCTGGTCGAGATCTGGAAGGACACCATCCGTCGTCTCATCAGGAGTATGCCCCAGTGTTGTCAGGCATGCATACAAACACATGGGGGTCATACAAACCACTGAGTACCATATTGACTTGCTGCAATGAAATTTCAGCAAAATGGACTAGCCTGCCACATCACTTTTTGTCATAGAGATATCCAACCATGATTTTGAGATCTGATGTATTTTCAAAGCGTTTCTTTAAGTTTTTCCATTTCCAGGGTCCTTAAACACATCAGTGTCAGTCCAACTACTCAGATCTCGAGTTAAACCTGCTCTCAGGCCTTAAATCTTCCTCAGCACCCTGAGAACTGTTCTGCAGTGGGTGACAACATGCTGAACTTCATCACACCCATAAGGAAGTTTATTCCCTGCACAGCTGCACCCTACTGTCACAGCTGTTAAAAATATGAAAATCTTTTGTCAAATGGGCAAAAATTAAGTAGCAATCAGTCTCAATAGAAAGCGTCTGTCATCAATTCTGCAGCATTAATAAAACAGACATTTTTATGGGAAGTTTTGTTTCCTAAAAGCACGAATACCTGCAGCACCGGCTACAATGGTGTGTTTCTTTTTAATTCTAGATCTTTAATTATTTTAATCAATGTTGGAGGTCGAGGCTCTACAGTCCAACCAGCAGCACCCGCACCTTTGATGTCTCTGTGGATCTTCTTCTCAGAGTGCAGGTAGTCGAGACCCTTCAGGATCTCCTTCAGCATGGTGGCGATCTGAGACTCATCAAACGGACCTGCCCGTAGCTACACACACACACACACACACAGGCAAAGTGAATACAACAAAAAAAAGAGAAAAACACTAAGTGATAGCCAGAGGCTCACAAACACAACCTGTTCCAGTTCAGTCAAGTCCCAAGAAAATTAGGCAAACATCTGTCAACTCAAGGAAAATGAGACTGAAAAATACACAAACACACACACACACACACACACACACACACACACACACACACACACACACACACACACTACATGATAAAAGCTTTCAGGTTTAATTCTTTGTATAACATGACAGAAAAATTAACCTTCAATTATCGATACTTTGTAGCAAATCATTACTGGTTGTAGCTATTATGTTATGCCACTCTTTAGGCTTCAGAAAAAAAAAAAAGATAAATTGTGCAGAAATGTAGCCAAAGACTCACCAAGTCAAGCGCCGAACCCCCTCCAAGATACTCCATGATGATCCATAATTTACTGCCCTGAAAGAGGGAGAATGACAAATAAACTTCCAACAATTTTCCCATAAAAATGACTCAACTACAACATGCTGGGAAAAAATAAATTCATTTCCCCCAGCAGGTGAACATTTTCTCTGAAAAGAAAAAAACAAACACAAACATCCCGTCTGCCTGTGGAGCTCCTTTCACATATGACCCACATCACCTTCAGCAAATGGAAATATCCCATCTTACCTTGAGGTAGGAGCCGTAGTACTTTGTGATGTACGGACTGTCGCACTGACTGAGCACCGTGATCTCCTGCTGTATGTCTTCGATCTCATCCTCAGCCTCTTCCAGATCGATCGTCTTGATGGCAACGACGCTCTGAGTGCGGTTATCGATGCCTTTGAACACCTGCAGGAGGAAATGGGAAGCAGGAAAGAGTCAGGACACAACAAGAAGAAAACAAAAGAGGATTACAAGAAGAGGAAGAGTAACATGAGAAAGAGACAGATGATACGTGATCAAAGGAGAAAAGTCAGGACAGAATAAAAGAAGAGTAGCCAGAAGATAACAACAACAACATTACACCCACCTCGCCGAAAGATCCCTTTCCAATACGATCCAATTTGGTGAACAACTCCTCTGGATCGTGTTGAGTACTCTGAGGGGAGGAAGGAGAAGAGGAACAGCAGTGAGTTAACAGCAGTTCATGGTCACCTAATAATAAACTATTTGCAAAACTAACGCTCTCAAATTAAAATAACAGCAGAACACCACACACACTGAAGCGCAAGGCAAAACACGGACTCACATTTCTATCATTACTAATGTCCCAAAACAGATATTTATCTAAAGTCATTAGCACACTGGACTAATCCTCATACAGGAGCGTGATGGGGAACAGTCAGCCTGGCTCAGAGAAATTTCTCTCTCTTTAATAAATAGAAGCTATATTTTGTAAGATAAATAAATAAACAATACATAAATAAATAAAAAGGCATCTTTATAAGTTCTGTAAAATTATTACTTTAATTTAAATGTCACATTCTTTGGCAGCAGAAAACAAGATTTGTGTAAGCTCAACAGCGCTGTGAAGAATGACGTCAACGCTGTCAAATGAATCCAAAAATATCTGCACGTTATGCGTCTATAACCTAACCAACCGCACCGCCCTGGACTGCAGCTGCAGCCCACAGAAGTCCTCCAGAGGCCCGTACTGCCAAAGCACTTTCAGGGGCTTATCCGGCTAACTTTAGGTTACTTCTTACCGAGGTATATCACCATGGTTACTTATGCTGCACACAAAACCTCCTCCAGAGTGGGTCGTGTCAGCAACAGGTATGAAACCACAGCCTACTGACCAGTCCTTCTGAACAATCAAATCCCCAAAACAGCATAGCCCTTCCCTCAGAGTGCAGGTAGAAGGGTTTGAAGGTAGTCTTTCCCTGATGATGTTCATCAAGAAATATAAAATTTGCACAGGCAACATTTTTCCCTGTTGGCTGCAAGCCAGTTTTAAAAAAAAAAAAATATATATACACAGTTTTCTCTAAGCCTCAATATAGTAATATGATCCTAAAATGGGAAACCTATTTGTTGTTCTTTATTGACCAGACTGTTCAACAGCACCACAGCTGCAGCTGAAAGAACAAGCCTGTTCATGTACTGGAATACACACCCATTAGATCTCCCTGTGTCTTAATGATACAGCTGTCATACTGACAGGTCTCTTAACTTACGGCTTTCCTTTCCAGGTCATAATAGGCTAAACTTTATTTCCAGTATTACTGGCACTTTTTAATACTTTGGCTGCAACAGATGTGATGTTTTCAGCCTCTTTGATGCCTCCACCGTTGTTTATATTATCTTTATTTAATCAAGATATCCCACTGTGATCAAATCTCTTTTACAAGAAAGACCTGTCTGAGGGAGCACCCATACAAACATAACACAAAAATCAAGATCTAACATAATGTATAATAACCATAAAATAAAACATTAGTGGCCTTACATCCACACATTCCTTATGATGCTTTTAAATTCACTGATATATAGGTAGATATGTTTAGGTATTTCTGTAAATTATTCCATGTCCAAAGAACGTAGTTAAAAAAAAAAAAGTCCCCAGATCTGTCTGAACACACCTCAAAAAGCAAACAGAGCACAGCTGTAACGACTGCTACTGAGACAGACAGGAAGAAAAACGGGTACAAAGGTGAACTGGAAGTATCGCTTTATAGAGAAAAATGTACTGATGCTGTTTTGTGTGAGTAGTCAGTGGTGTCCAAGCCATCAAATCATAAAGAATGCAGTGACGAGTCAGAGGCTTTGCATTTGTAGTCAAACATGGAGATGCATGGTACGCTGAATCAATTAGAGTTTAACTAACTTTGTAAAATCAGCTGCCAGTAGATGTGTTCACATTTCTGACTGGGAAACCCTGGACTGATTTATCCAGCTGATAAACGCCTTTGTCTCATCTCTTAGCCTGACTGCTGTTGCTAATCTGCATGAACCCAGACTGAAAGATACACTGGGTGTGTTGACCTTGCTTTGTAAATACAGGTGCCTGCACCACAGATTCGCCGCAAGCAGGAGGGAAACCTTACCCAGAACCTGCAGCAGGTGCAGAACTGGTTCATTTGCCGGTACGGCAAGCTCACCGAAGAAGCCTCTTTGGTGAGCTTCTTATTTGTCACAAATTATTCATGCAGAATAATTATTTGTCACAAAATATTTGGCATATAAATATTTGCAGGAAAGTAACTAATAATATATCTGATGTAAGCAAAAAAAAAAAGAAAAATAAAAAAAGCAGGGAGAAAAATCAGGGAAACTACATTTTTTTAAGCATCCATTTTTTTATACTTTATATTCAAAAATATGACACTTTATGGCTGTAAAAGTAAGCTAAAGTATTCTTCAGAACAAAAAGGAAGAAAAAAAATACCAGTGTGTCTAAAATGTGATTAAGATGTTAAAACAAATGACATTTAATGATAATTTGTCAATATAAAACACACCACAGAGCCACAATGAGAAAATAAAAGTTGAATCATTTCAACATCAGCAAAACCTGCAATAAAAAATTTCTATCACATTCCCAGCAACCTGCTGTGTTTCCTCACACACAAAACTATGCAATGTGGCCATGTTGTTACCAAAGAACCACACAAAGCCAACACACACACACACACACACAGAAGGAAACAGGCATGACAGTTGAAGATAACAGGAACTGAACACACACAGCTGCCTGACCACACGCACGCACGCGCGCACACACACACACACACACACACACACACACACACAGTACTTATCTGAGTTCTTACACTCATTTTCTAAACACTGGTGCGGCCGATAGACTCAAAGTGCAGCACTTAACACTGGACGACTTACTGCCTTTACACACACACACACACACACACACACACATGAAGCCAGTCATAGCTGTGACATAAAAACAGGCCCAAAAGGGACTTTCACCTCAAATCTGAACATTCATGAGTAGGCACAGACAATCTCACAGAAATCTAAGGTTTTGAGAAAAGGAAATGAAACATCCTCCTGTATCACTGTGACATTTTAAGCTAACACAGAGAGACAGACAACCGTTCAATTTAGAATCACCAATTAAGCTAAGCCCACTAAGTGCATGTCTCTGGACTGTGGGAGGAACCAGAGAACCTGGAGAAAACCCACGCAAACACAGCGAGAACGTGCAAACTCCGCAGAGAAAGGCCCGGGCCAAGCTGGATTCCAACCCAAACCTTCTTGCTGTGAGGCAACAATGCTAACCACCACGCCACCGTGCTGCCCCACACTTAAATGTTCAGATTTTATTGGTTTAGATGACAAAAAAAATTGTCAAAGCATAAGGCCGGTTCTGCCAGTCTATCATTTCCCCATGTGCAGCCCTAGCTGTCCGTCAGCCATACTGAGTTTCCCACCTCGAAGAAAGTCGGAAATACTCCAACTCCATGGTCTTGGACCTGGCGATTGTAATCTTTCATCCATTCCAGAGATTTGCTGCCAGCAAGATGGAGACCTGCTCTAAGTGCTGCTGCAGAGAGTTCAGTGAGTCTCTACAGTGGGCAGCTACAGTGCAAGGCCATGGAGTTGGAATCTTTGTCAATCACACACACAAATACACAAATCAAATTCTGTGTCAAGCACTGTCCTCAATTTGCCATCCTTTGAACAGTTTCTGAAAATGGTGGGGTCAAAGTTTCCTCTGTTTCAGGTAGCAGAGTATTAACGCTGGATATAGCTTCCAAGTCTGAAAAGTGAAGCAAACATGGAAGTGCAATAAAGTTGCATTTTTGATATTGGTCAGCAGAGGGCGACTCATATGGTCGCACAAAGGCTTCTGGTTTGAATAGAAGCCAACAGAAAATGTCCCTCGGCTTCCTCGCTCTGCGACCTCCGTAAACACTTTGGTGATAACTTTATGAACTCAGATAAAATACAAACTTAATATGTAAATTTTTAGGATTATCCAGGATAAGCTCACTGGCTAACGCCTGGCAAACAAGTCGCTGAAATATCCATTAGATTTTTTTTTGGCTCATTTTAAAATCCAAGATTAATGATTGCAACAGCACCTTCGATGTCTAAAGCTACCTTGACACTGGAAGTGTTTTGTGGCCAAACCACACAAAATGAATCGCATTCTGTGATTACGGACGAAATAACCACGCGCGATGGGAAGTAGGCGGGACCCGACATAAACTTCGCTCAATTTCCAGATGAGCGACTGAAGCGACTACCAACGAGAGTGAAAAATACCACTGATTGACATATGACCTGTTAGTAAATATATTAGAGGGTCACCCCGGCAACCAAAGCCTGGAATGTCTGCAGGCGATCAGACGTCAGCTTCAAAGCGACGTGACGCCGTATACGCAGCTTTACTCTCTCACTTGAGCCCAATCGATACATACCAGTATTTTCAAAATCAGTGTATATGTTGTCTGATATGAGAAACTTTTATTAACAGAATATAATGCAAAATGGTATCACACAGTTACCACTGTAATACACTGAAACATAATTAGAAAGTATCTCATAATATTACTTTTCATTGGAAAAATTCTCTTAGCAATTGTGCAGTCCAATTTGCTGCGTTTCTTTCTGGTTCGCAATTCCAACAATTACTACAAGTCCTCCTTCCTTTGTATGAAAGAAAAAAAAACATGGTTTACATCATATAACTCATTCTTACACTGAGCGCTCTATAAACTCTGACATATTTGGTAGATCTTGATCTCTGAGGTAATCATTGCTGCAGTTTCTCGCTAGTTTTTCCTGATTTTTAAACAGTTATGGAACCAAATCTGCTGCTGCTGGTCTTTCTGGTTTTGTGTCAGCCAGCAACATGACAGCATAACCAACTTCCTGCAAACAAGCGATGCTTTACCTTTTCTCTGAGCTCATCTTTTTTTTTGCAGGCATTTCTGCAGCTGCTTTTATCTACCGACTTCTATTATAATCTGTAGGTAAGAACGTGGTCTACTGCACGAGTTACAGATATGAACCAGTTCTGACAATCGAAACTTGTCCGAATGCTTTTTCATGAGCACTCAGAGGAAAATGTTTCTTTCAGTTCAGTTTCATTATTAATTAACATCATCTATACGATATAGCTCAAGGAAAGTTCATACTGACAGCAGACAATTTCACTTCACTCGGTGTTAAAGAGGCCCGTGTATGCATTTGCCACGTGGTGATATCGGTTTCCAATTTGCATTGTCATTTTGAAACTATACATCTGCAGTGATACGAAAACATCGACACTCAGAGGCAGCAATTACCTGACCTAAAAAGACATGCAACCTAAACACAATTGAGACAAATCTCAAAGTGATCGCAAGTTTCTGTAAAACCAAGTTTCCTGTACGTCTACTGTAAGTAAAGGCGGCTATTCTAGAAACCCACAAACGCTCATTTATAATTTTTAGTCCTTTATGTGCAGCCAGTTTAATGGCAGAAGGCCAGGCTGTACAGTACATATAACATTCAAGATCAGAGATTGTTTAAATTGAATTTTTTTAATAGAAATTTCCTGAACAATCACTTGGTCATCGTACCTGTGTGAGATTTACAAAAACATGTGCAAGAACAAAATGGAAGATTACATTTTTTTTTGCCTTTATATCATGATTTTTGGGGGTGTTACTAAATGCCCCATACTCTTCATGTGCTGACAGACCCAGAGATTGGTCGGTGACCCTGTGGCAATCGAGGGTTGCTAATGTAAAAAAAAAAAAAAGTGTATGTCCCAACCAGTTGGCAAGTAGCTGCTGCCAGTTGCTAAGTGAAACAGGTCACAGAGCAGGTGCTGCACCAAAGCTTTCATGGCAGACACTGAGTTGTCTGCAAACACTTGCCAACCACTCACCAAGCAGCAGTGAAACTGAAGTGTGGCACAAACAAGAAATGAGGGACGTTTGCCTTCAAAGTTAAAGTTACGCTGCAACCAACATATTTCGAATTGCACAACTTTTATTTTACTTGCTGATTGTTTGCAGACAACCACTTGCTAGCCACCAAGGCAATTACAAGGAGGTTTCTAGCACTACACAATATTACCCTTTGTGACCAATTTCACTTAGCAACTACCAGGAACCACTCGCCAGCTAACTGGCGGAATTGTCGCTCACTGACCCGTCTTTAGGCCTGTTTGACAAAGGTCCCGTTTATGTGAGAACTTTCTCAGGTGAAAACGGTAACGTTTACACGAGAACGGCGTTTCGAGTCCCTGAAAATGGCACAATTTGAAAACGGGTTCCAGGGTGGAGCTTTTTCGAAACGCTCCTGTCTCAGTCTCAGCGTAAACGGTGAAAATGCTATTTTTTAAAATGGGAGGACATGCGCGCTATGGTTGCGGCTCCTATACCCACACTGCCAACTTGTGGCCTGGCATTGGCACTACAGCGTTTGACTTCATGTGAACGGCGATCGTTTTTAAAACGTTTCCTTTTAAATCCCTTACTTTTTGAAAAAGATACAGTTTCCACTGGATTGTTCTCGGGGCCTGAGGCCTTATTCAAACAAGTAACTCCAATTTAACTTCAATGCTATCATGATGAAACAATTACATATATTCACTTCCCAACAGGCTTTAGTTTAGTTCACATTTATTTGTTAGTTTTTCAGTTGAATTGTTGTTGAAGTTCAAGGAAATCAACCTTTTTCTCCACACTTTTTTCCTCTTTTTTAAAAAAATTAAAGTTTAATAAACCCATTGTGTTTCTACAGTCTGAACGTAGCAACTTTTTTTTGGCTTTATATGGATCAAATCATAGCTAAATAAAAAGACTTTATGGGACATGCATATTCTATCGAATTAAACGTCCACTAACCACTGTATAGTGCGCCTGGCCTTTAATGCTTTTCTTATTAGTGTTATACTCTAGATGTTTTTGTGTTTTAAGCGCTGACTTCATGGCCCCCACAAGCACTTGCTATGCAACACACACACAGACCACGACACACATTTTGTCCTCAGACTCCAAGAACTGCTTGGAAGCACATTAAATAAACACCGTCACAGAAACCTATGATATTCCTGTGATGCTGGTTGAGTTTCCTCTCTGAACTTAAAAAAAGAACACGCACACAGAGGCGCGCACACAGTACCCACAATGCTGCCACACCCTGTCAGCAAATACAGCAGTTACTGTTTAATGATACTTTTAGCTTGGTGGAGAGGCGAAGAAGGAAAAAATAAAACGATGAGAATGAGTGAATGCAGAAAGGAGAACAGGGATCCAGTGTATGACAACAACACTCATTTAAAAAGCTCGCTCGGGACAATGCTGCTGCTACACAATACAGTAAAAACAACCACGACGCATGCGTGACTGAAGAAAAATATACCTCTATAACACAATAAGACATTTCAACACTAAAAAAAAAAAAAAAAAAAAAGTCTAACAGATGAAATTACAAAAGTTTAAACCATAGTGGTTTAAACTTCAGAATTCAGATACAAACATCCACGGTGGTGCAGTGCAGTTTGATCTTCCTATTTAAACATTTTCTGAACGTTGTCCTATTTTTAGGCTAGTCGACTGGCCTGATTGTTTTCATCTGCTGTTAAACCCTGGTTAAAGCATGCTAGTTTGGTGAAACCTGTAATTTAAAGGCTCCTTCCTGTAAAGAGTGAAGCGGAAGAGCATCAGAAAATATTCTGGTGCTCAATTTTGATCCAGTTGACCCCGATTACAAAGAGAAAAATAAATAAATAAGTAAAACAGACACCCGGACTGTGGATCAAAAATTAAATGAACTGTGGATTTGAAGAACTGTGAAAAGCGGAACAAAAACAAGAACAGCCTAAAAAAAGATCTATTATGCTTTTCCTTATTTCCTGTTACAGCGGCAGATGCTCATATTAACCCTCTGGGGTCTGGAGTATAATTAGCCACTTTTGACTACTTTTGGTTTTTACCTTTATATTCCACCTGAAAAATCGGTTTACCTTGCCTTGTTTGGTATCATATCTTTCAGTATAACACATTACATATGTGACTGCACAACTGTTCTTTTATTTTGGCATACTGTGTCAACACACTGGACCTAAAAAAAAGAAAGAAAAAAAATCACTCAAAAAGCATAAAATGTTTGCATTTGAGCCTGCCTTTAGCAGCTTTGTGGCTGTCACAATTGGCACAGGAATGTGATCAGCTCTTCTGCTCTGGGGAACACCTGCCTTGTCCACAAAGCTGACAAACCAGCTCCACCATGAAGCCTTTGTGTGCCACAGGCTGCACCTGCTTGGCACTGCTCATCTCACAGTGCAAGAAGAACGCATTTGTTGTTGCAATGTCCAGAGGTATAGCAACATGGTCCTGTACCAATGAGGAATTTTTCTGTGGGTGGAGTAGTACTGAATGAGCTGGTGTAACAGGTCAACTCCACCTATATATATATATATATATATATATATATATTTTTTTTTGTAGGCCATGACTGGTATGGGACAGGGAATGTCTCTCACAGCCAAGTGTCTATCGCTATCCTTCACCTTTCTCTGAACTGTCTCACCTGAAAATGAAGGATGGCTGGTGGTGCACACAAACACCTCTTGTGTCCACTCGCTTCACAAAAACCAAGTGGGCGCCCTCTGATCCCTCTCACAGATCCTCGTCCACAGCTCTTAGGTGAGAGCATTTGCCCTCCGTCTGGGGCATCCTTTTCTGCTCTCCCTGTAGGTGCCGCACACTCCAAACTTCACGCTGGCCGGATCCATGGAGCGTTTGGGACTGGTATAAAAATTGTCCGTGTAAATATGGAGCCCAGCACCACGACAGGATGTCTGAATGAGATTCATGACCACATCATAAGACAGCCCAAGATCACTTGCTGTTACACTCTTGCCAGTGTATACTGTGAACCTGATGGTGTAGCCGCTGCTCGACTCAGCCAGTAAAAAATTTTCACCCCCATTTAGTTGGCTTGACCTTCATATACTGGTGTCATGCCAGTTTTTGCCTTTATTGCCACCATCCTTTCATCCACGGCCAGCTCCCTCCTTGGGTGGTAATAAGCCCGGCACGCACCGGGCTGTCGTCAGTTTGTCGTGGCCTGGTGCTCCCGTCTTTTTGTACATCTGCCTCAGGATCACTGAAATGGATGTTCCAAAATATGGATCAGAGTCTCTTATCATCACTTTGGGTGGAAGGGGAACAGACATGTGATTCTGTTTGCAGCACTTTACTATGAAGCAAGTTCAGCATACCCTCTTTCCTTTATCTGGATTCTCTTACCCTAACATTGGCGATCAAGATAAACGGTCACACAAAGCTGGTTATTAACTTGTTGAGCTAACCCTGTGTTTCTCCCACATTCACATGAAAGGGGTGGGGTTTGCAGCATCTAACCACTAAAATGGGCTTTTCATAGGTCATATGACTTCTTCCACTGAAAATGATCCCCTTTATGTGTGAGCATGAGTATGTATGTGTGCGCATGAGTATATGAAATGTGTGTGTATGTGTGTATGTGTGTCTGTGGAAAGCAGGGCCTGGGTCAATGGCTTACTGAGCCTTGGCACAGTGCGAGTCACCCCTCCCTATCACTCCCTACCACTATCCTGCTGCTTCCCGCTGATTGCCACTGCCGCCTCTGGGGTCTTGGGTGCCCGTGGGTCCCGGGGTTCATGGCCGGATGTCTGGGCGTGGTTCTAGGTCTGCTCCCTTGGCGGTTGTGATCTGGGGGTGGCTCGGGCCTCTTTGGCGTGGGGGGGGGGCTCTGCTGGGTGTCGGGCGGTTCTCGGGTGGCCTTGGGGCCGCGTTCCCGGCTCGTGCGGGGGGTGCCAGCCTGCGGGGTGGGGTTGGCTGCTCATTGCCTCTGGCTCTCTGGACTCTTGCCGTTTGGCCGTGGGGGTTCCGTCTAGGGTCTCCCTCCTTCCTCCTCTGGGGTGTGTGCGCAGTTGCCATCGGGATGTGTGGCCTCCTGTCTTCTGAGCTCCTAGTGGGCCGTGGACAGGCCGGGCCCCCTGGGTCCTTCCCTGTTTCCCTCTGGGACACGGGGGGCGTGGTTGCAGTTTCTTGCCCCCATTGGTGAGTACATTTCATGACAGAGGCACATACACACATTATTGCAAGCAACAGCAGGATTGTGTGTGTGTGTGTGTGTGTGTGTATGTATATGTATATACATGTGTATAGATATGTGGATGTGTGAGTATATGTATGTATGTATGATATATTGTCATTCTTTGATTATTTTTTTTTCTTCTCCATTTGTTGTTTTTTTCCTCTTTCTCCCTACCCTTTCCTTTCTACTTGTCACGCCTGGCGTAAATAAATACAATAAATTCAAAATACAAACATTAACAAGAGTAGCCTATTGGAAAACTTACAGAGCTATTCTTGGAAAAGCAAATATGTTTGGTACACTAGAGCATTTGGATCATATTCCGATTGCGAAAAATGCCAGACATGACAGGCTTAAATAAAAAAAAAAGAAAGAAAGAAAGAAAATGATCCCTGTGCCACCTACACAAGAAACATTATCAAATGGTGATTAAAAATCTATAAAGAACTTTCAAATACAACAGGAAAATGCAGGGACAAGAGATGAAAGCTGCAGAAAAATCAATCTGGTTATTTAGCGCACAGAGCGGTAAAATCAACCTTTTAATTCCAGTTAATAATTTTATTGCTGAGGGCGTTCTCAAGTGCTGCTGTTTATTTCTAATTTGACGACTGCACATTAGAGCTCTGAAACTTTAAACTGGAGGCACAGCCTGATAAAGGAGAGGCGGAAATCACTTTATTTTCTTGGCACATCAAAGTGAAATGAACTTGACTGACTGAGCAGGTATTCTAGGTGTGTGCTCTAGCAGCTGCCGTTCCAGCAGTGTAAAAGAGAGAGCACCAGATCAGAATCTAGCAGAGCATTTTATTCATTCCTAAATCACCAAATTAATACAAACACATTCCCGTGACATTGTGGCACACAGCTGCACTTCATTCAGTGGTTTTTAGTTAGGTACGGCTTAACAAACTGCATATATAAGTAATCGAGTAATCGCGCACATCCCTAATTAGTATAATAGGTCCCATTTAAATAAAGTTTCAAATTAAACTCAAATAGCTACCGAAGAAATGTTCATTTCAACACAGCACATCTTCCATTAATGTGTTCATCCTTGTTCTCTTAATCCCATTGACTAGGGTGGAGACTGCAAAGTCAGAGTGTCCAATAGAGTTACAACAGATATTAGAGGGTCTGCTGAGTGGTCCTTAAACAGATCAGCATCAGTCCAACTGCTCAGATCTCAAGTTAAACCTGCTATCCGATAGCCTGTGTGGGTGTATCTTTGGTTTAAATCTTCCTCAGCATCATGAGAGTTGTTTTACAACTGGCGATGACAACATGCTGAACGTCTTTATCACTCCTGTGAGCAAGTTTACTGTAATTCCCAGCACAGCTACACCCTACTTTCACAGCCAATTAAAATACCTGTGTGGGTGTGAGTGGCCTTTGACATACTTGCTGTTCGTGTCACTTTGTTGGTTGTAAATTAGCCACTCACTCACCATGGTTTCCGGTTTATGACAGTTAGTGATTAAAGGATTAATATTATCTGGTTCCAGCATCGAAGGTTTGCTGCTATTGCTGTAATATGCCAGGGTTTAGCTCATCTACTTGCTTAAATTGCCAAGATTATAAATTGATTGATTGCTCTATCATATAAAAAAAACATATAAAGGCCTGTAATCAAATTACAATGTTAGAAAAGCTGGAACTAGATAAAGTTTTGGCTTTAAAATAATAATTTTAAAGCCAAAACTTTAAACAGTAATTTAAATGACACAGTAAAGCGGCATGTTACCAAAACCAATTATAGCCTTTGATACCATCTTGTGTGTCATACAGGAAACACATAATTGCCTGCCTCATAATTCACTTCAAGCCAATAAGGAAGCCCTGAAAGTGGCTGCTTATATATGAATTATGATATAAGAAAATGATAAAGAGCCAGGTGGCTTCCTCAGAGAGAAACTTTTCCTCCCAAAAAATGTTTATATCTCTCGTTTTAAATTTACCCCCCACCCCCACACACCACCACCACCACCATCACCAAAAAAAAGAAAAAAAGAAATATGAACCGCCTGAGGATTTTTAAGTGGTTTCCCTCCTGGCATCTACCACATTTGGCCCTCTAAATGTTCATATTTTGAATGCTTTCAGTGTCAGAGGCCACAGATTTTAGGAGACGCTTACACGTGGAGGCATACAATGTGTGTCTTTATCCTCCCGAAACATTAAGCTGCAGGCTACATAAAATTCATAACTTAGAAAAATAGCATGTTTTTAACTTTGCTCTCTCTGTAATAATAATAATACCAGCAAGGCTTCATGTTTGTTATAGTCACAGCAAATAAACTAAGTTCTACCATCTTTATCATCTTTTATCATCGCACCAGCAGAAATTAAAATTTAACTGCAACTAAATAAAATGTAAAACACTAACGAGCAGAATAGCACCCACAGGCCCAGGTGGTCTCTATGGGTGGGTCTGAGAACGTCTGTATGAAAGCCGGAGCTCCTGAACCTCTCCGCACGCTTAGTTCAGCCTCCGGGGGGAGGGGGGGAGACACGTCAGCTGGGGGGATGTTTCCACTGACACAGAGCCGGCTCTGTCCTGGTCGAGTGTTCTGTGTTTCCATCAAAAGGTCTTGAAACCAAACAGTCGCACCCTAAAATAGAAGCATCTAAAGCCCAAACCATGACATTAGTCTTCAGAGGACAAAATGGAAAAATTAGAAATCTTTTCTAGCTTGTCCATCTTGAAAATATTGCCAATCGACACCAGTGTGGTAGTCATAACTGAACTGAGCGTTTTATTACCATTTTTACAAGTTAATGCTAACAAGTTAGAAAAGGACTGCTGAGGTTTACCTTGTGAATTTACAGGTCGTTCCAACAAAATTGTTATTTTAAACACTTTTCCCCTCATTTCCTAAGTTACAGAAAATCAGCCTGTCATAGCAGTATATTTGAACAGGCAACCTTTCATATGCTGCACCTTGTTCTGACCACCCACCTATCCTAAAAGCTGATATGACCCTTTAAAGTTTACCCACGACACACGTTTGTTTCTGCTCCTCTACACCCCAGACATCAAGCTGGTGCCGTTTTGCTATTAAACTATGACACATCGTGATTAATGAAAACTGAACTTTCTCTTTAGACTGTGACACTTGGAGTGGGCGCTGCGGTTTTAAACAGATCCCCGATTATCTCACGTGGTTATCGCCTGTCCTTTGCTGTGACTGAGGAATCAAAAAAGGACTAAACCAAACATGTCAGGAGGTCAGTGCCAACATCAGCCCGTCATGTGAAAATACTGAATCATTAATAAGCATTAGAATTGACTGGCATAAACAGGTTTGGGGTTTACACTATAAAAATATAAACAGATTGTTATGGAAGCAGGATTACGTGAACCTGAGCGGTCACACTTTGCCCTTTCTGTCTCACTGTGCTGGAAGAAAAACAGATGGGTAAGAGGGGGAAGTTAAACATTCAACGCTCGCCCAACCATTACTCACCATTATACAGGCTGTTAGGTTACTGCTAAATTACTCATTATTATAAGACTTTCACATTTAAAATATACATTAAAAAAAAGACTAAGTATTATTTCAAATCAGGCCTGATTAGTCACACAGGCTGAGAACTTTTAATGTTAGCCTATCAGCTCGGGCACTCGGGAATGAGATAAAAGTCAAACAAACCAAGCTCCCAGATTTAATAAAAGGCATTTCATGTTAATGTTTAAGCAAACACAAAACGGCCCGGGTCTATTTACATTATGTTCCTCACTGCAATAAAGGCCTTCCCAGCTTTAAATGTTTATATCAAGAGGGTACACTGGAAGACTATTAAGTAACTAACACTTGGGTCACAAGCACCATTAACCTCCTCAAACTGCTGGGAAGCTAACGAGTCAGCAGGATCACCGGCTTAATACGTTAACTGTTGCATAAGAGCAAAATGTTGGCAAGCGAATGTCAGCTGAGTTATTAGTCACTATAAAATCATTTCAAATTTATACACTGCCATAAATGACAGATGATGATGACGACTCAGCTCTAATCATTTTAGCTCTACATGACAAATAACTAAGCAGATGTATGCGCTAAGGTTTATGTGATTTAGTCTTTAGATAACGTTTTTAATGTGCACGTCAGACACGATGACACGCCTATGTGCACAATTAACACAACACTGATCGCTAGCACTAACAGGTACTTTAGCTTAGCTCAGTAACAAGCTAGGTTTCTCGAATTAATGTTTCAGCTTTTCTAAAGCTAACTAATTTACACATTTTTGTTTTGTTTTTTTGGGGGGGGGGGCATGATGGATCAAATGGGTGGGCTGCAAAGCTCCCCCATAGCTATTAAAAAAAAAGAAGAAAAAAAAAGGTGCTAGTGCCAGCTCATCAAAACACATCAAACCAGTTTTATATGAGGCAGCAGCAATGGGAAAAGCAGTAGAAAAGATATACTAGCGCTCACCGTCCAGCCAAACTGAGTCACTAAGCAAGAATTTTTTGTCCTTAAATTGTCTGACAGTCAGATCTAAACCCTACAGGATACGAGTGCAAAGCTAATTTTAACTTGAGGGTCACTGTGGGCTGACCTACCAAAGCCACTGCATCATCAGCGATATTAAAAATGTAATCAAAGGTGGAGTTTCTCAACTGGGTCCTCCTATAAGGGTGCCTTCTGGGCATATAGTAAGTGAGGTGTTCCATCCACATCCTAGTGGGAGGAGGAACTGGGGCAGACCCAGGACATACTGTAGAGATCACATCCCTCAGCTGGCCTGGGAATGCCTCGGCGTCCCCCTGGATAGGAGGGGAGAGGGAGGTCTGGGTTTTTTTCCTCCTTAGACTACTGCCCCTATAACTCAATCCCAGATAAGAGGCCTGAAATAAATAAAAATGAAATAAAACACCATTTTACAAAGCTGAAAATAATAAGTGCAATTCCTTTGATAGGTTTCAGGTTTTGCAGATTTCATTCATCTCCTGACGTGACCATTGGCTCTTTAACAGGTTACAACACTTAAGTGTATTTTAGAAATAAATAATATTTTACTTTTATTTTCACACTTTGTATACAGCGGACCACGCTGGACCTCTGGCAGATCATTTCCGGCACCTCTGAGTCTATGTTTAGCACCACTGCTATGGTGTATACAGAGCAGCAGCTCAGAAATGCAAACTGCCGAGATAACCAGACACCTCAGAAGGTTGAGTTCACGTGGACGCAGCGTTTTCATCACTCATCACAAGTGACTTTCTCAATGGCAGCAGGCTGCAGGTGTACGTTCTAGACATGGAAATGAACTGACTCAACTTTCTGGGATATCCTTACCTGGATTAATCAGCATGCACCCAGACAGAGGACAAGATAAAAGGAAAGACCTGAATCCTCCATAGGAGGACAAGGGAAGACGGCAGATGTCCAAGCTTTGGAAACTTACCCATGTGGGGAAAACTAAAAACTCCAGTTTGGATATACTTATGTAAATGACAGATTTCAGCTTCTTATCTGTTCCTGTCAAATTTTAGCCAATTGCAATAATAAAATTACATCTACAACAAATTACAGCATAAACTGAAAGCATGTGAAAACTTTCTGAAGCAAATGTAAGAATCCTTAGGACAGCACTTTAAATACCAGACAGTTTGACGCATTCCCTAAAAATACCACCACAACTACAAATTAAAATAAGTGCAGTAAAAGAGGAACTCGAATGGTCCTGCATGACTGAACCACAGCTGCTCTTCACTGAGGTCTCACAGCTGTTCAAACACATCAGTGAATTTTCTGATCAAATCTTTGGAAAAAAACAACAACAACAACAACAAAAATACTGATACACTGATTGTTCAACATAACTTGGAAATGGTTCACATTTCCGCCTTTTTGATAAAATTATCGTAAATCACTTCAAAGAAGAAAAGGTCGATTTTCCAAACTTCCTGAAGAATTCAAGCTGTCCTTCCTGTTGAGAACCATCCGAGTCATTTCTGTTCTTTTTACAGCCGCTCAAATGCTTCCAAGATAAGATAAGGCATCTTAAGACGTAAATATTACAGCGGTTCACAGGTGATGACACACATGCCCGAGAGCAGGTGATAAGAGGTAGACTCAGGTCAGCTGGAAACAGCAAAGAGAAGCTTTTAGAGGTCAGTGGGCTCCAAACACACACGTCAAGCTGCCGGGGAAAACTTGGACAAAGCTGTGGAAACTCTGTGTGCAACTGAACAAGAAAGGACCGTGTTTTTACTAACAAGTGCTGTCCAAACACTGCAAAAAAACAAACAAAAAAAAAAGCCATGTGCAAAGTCGTTTGTGTGTGTTGGAGGTTAAAGGTCACAGCTGCTAGAGGAGGAAGTACAAACACGGCATTCTCCAAGATGACCTCTGCAGACCCGCATCATGTGAAAATCTCACCACATTTCCTCTTTCTTCTAAAACATGACGCGATGCGTTGAATCATCCAAGATGAGAAACAACCCGACAATAAGGCCCAAATGTTCTTCTCTTGCTTGCAGACATACTTTATTATATAACTGAGGAAATCAAGCCCTTCTCTTCTTCTTAGTCAAAGCTCTGGAGTAATAAATAATAATATATTTTAAAAAATGGTTAATAATTTGAAAATAAAAAGCAAATTATAAGTGTTTGCTATATCTGTAGTATTTTTATCACTTTATCTGACAGCCTGTTCCGATGAGGAACTGAAGTAATTATACTGCTCTGTTGAAATCCCCCCCAGACTCCTGAGACAACAACAGTAATTTTACCTCACAGGAGCTGCTGATCTTCTGCTCCCATGTTTGAATTACTGTGTGGCTTTTGGAAGACCTCCAGCTTCTTTGTTTTGAGGGGTTAATGGATGATCTGCCAGTTAATTTCAAGTGTTCAGCAGCGTCACACAAAACAACCCTACCCACAAAAATCCCAAATTTCTGTTACATAAAAAATAAAAACCATCTGAATTACAACAAACTGGCTAATCCTCTAACCTCCCTCCCTCACTGATGTATATTTAGCCTCTAGTTTTCTTTGGACTCAGATGTGTTTTGCTTCCTCCCAGTGTTGATGATGGCAGTGAGTGAAACTGAAGATTTAAATAACTCGAATTCTGTCCAACACAGGAGCCACTTGTGCCGTCAGGTGGTTTCTGTTTCTACACTCATCTAGGAAAATTTGAATCTAAACAAGGAGTGAACACAGGAGTGTTAAAATGCTCTACTATGATTCAGACCGCAGAAAAACTGACTCACGCTCTATAATCAAAACTTACAGGCAGCTCGCTGGTAGCTGCTGATAATTACTCACCAGGAAACACACCACCTTCAGTGTGGCGGAGCCTGTGACTGCGAGAACTGGAGCGCTGAAAAAGGTGCAGCCGGAAAAATGACAGAGAGCAGGAGGAGAAGCCGGCACTTCCAGGTGTTTGATCGGGCGTCTGCCACTTTGAAAACGGCCTCGGTCGCATCAGAACCGCAGGGTCAGACTCCAACAACGGGGAAGGTTCAAATGCAGAGCGTGGAAGAGTCTGACTGAAACTGCTCAACTGGTCCCCTTACTGAGGAAGTTCTGCTTTTCTTCATCGAGAAGTCACAAATGAAAAATAGTTCAGCAAACACAAGTTTCAGCTCTTTGTTTCTAAACAGATATGAAACTTCCGCTCTGAGCCGATATCAATAATGCCAGACTGGGGGGGGGGGTTGTTTCTATTTCAGCACATTAGGATCATGTGATCAGACGAGTGCATTGTCTGTTGGTGACTGACCTGGTCCATCACTCACTGGTTTATAATCTGATATTTATTTTGCTAATTTAGTGGTTTGCCTAATGCGAGGTAATCTCTGTAAACAGCACATGCGGTTTTTCAGACTTCCCTCTCCACATGAAGCTCAGCGTTTGGTGCTGGTCTGCCAGCGGCGCTAACCTGAAGCACTACTGACTTTATTACCCCGCCCCCGATAGACGGGGAGGTTCGCGTTTGTGTGTTAGCAGGATAACTCGGGAAATTATGAACTGATTGTGAAGAAAATTTCTGGAGTTGTTGCAGGTGGTACAAGGAACAATTGTTTACATTTTCGTGGTGATCTGGATCCAGGAATTTTTTACCATTGTGAGACAGGAACAATATTCCCATATTTGCGCTATGCCAAAGTTTTGAACCAAAATTTCATTGAAACTTTCTGGAAATATTCCTTAGATGCCCACGAACATATAATTTCATTTTCAAGGTCAAAGTCAACAAAATTTTAATTTCTTTTTTTTTTAGATCCCCATCTTGTTACTGGCAAAATTTTAAAATTCATATCTCTGAATTTTTCAGCTATGGTTTTACGAGTCATATTTTACAGTTTTTAAAAATAAATAAAATTAATTTCTAGTCTTTGTGATGTCATTTATGATGGAGTACACCAACAATGCGTGGTATCTATTGCAGGGTAATATTTGGGGTGGGCGAGGTACGCGCTCTACTGAGTGCCCTTCTAGTTAGTCATGCACCAGGAAAATGTTTGGCGGCTGCGGTGATGGAGCGAGCCGTCTAGTATCCTTGAGCAAAATACTAAACCCTGAGTTGCCCCCAATGTATCCATGGGAGTGTGAACACTAGAAAGCCCATAGGCATAGATTAAATGGTAATATGGATGTGTGTGTGTGTGTGTGAGATTGGGTGAATGAGACTTGAGCCTTGAGTGCTCAACTAAGTAGAAAATTGCTACATAAGTACCAGCTCATTTAACACAACACAATGAAAAGGGAAGGAGCTACACTGGAGTGGCTGTTTCTACGGGAGGCCCAAAGACGCCTTCAGGCGTCACCTGTTTTGGTTGTTTCAGAGCAAAGCAACACCTGTGTGGAAGACTCTTTTCCAGTGTTATGAATCTAACCAGCCATGCTAGGACTGTGCACCCTGATTATTTCATAGTATGTTATTCCCAGCTGTACTGTTTGACCTTTCCCACCGAGTGAATCTGTGTGTGTGTGTGTGTGTGTCTGCGTGCGTGTGTGGAGTGGGAGGTGTTCCACACACCTTCGCTTAAGCTGTGTACACACTGGAACCAATTTATAGCAAGGTGGTGACCAGAGATTGTAGTTTGAAGATAACAGCAAAGGGTTTGGACGCACTTTAGGCAGTGATCAGCTTTTCTTTGTATGTTTGCAAACGTTTTTGACTTAAAACCAAAAAAAGAAAAAGAAGAAAACAAGCTGTTTGGGACATCCCCACCCTGAAGTAGTTACCAGCGGACTCTGCTTTAAGTCCTTTCTGTTCAGCAGGAAATGACCTACTAAAGCCATCGCAGGGCGCTAAAACTGAAAGCCGGTTACTGAAAACAAAACAAGCATCATAAAAACATGTTCCCACACACCTGCCTGCATGTTGCCAATCAGTCACACCATTACACAATTGAATCACCGTGGCATATCGGCCGAGCCATCGGAATTTTCTCACCAGCAAATCCAAACACGCCTTCAAGGCGCTTCTGATTTCCTAGTGTGACAACACCAATCTGCAGCTGTGCTTCACGGTGCCACTAGATTTGATTTTAGGGGATGTGTGGAAATATTGACAGGTTACCAAACATGAGATTCCTGCCAGGGTTTCAGGCTTCCATAAAAGAGGTCATATCCCAACATTGAAAAATACTCCTCTGATTAAGCATTCAATACCTCTAATGAGACTTTATGACTAATAAAGATTAAGCCGGCGAGTTAAAGTTAGCCGCGCCTGACCTTGAGTAACGTAGCACCATTGACATAAGCAAGGTGGTGCGTCACACTCATCAGCTCATCATTTTCAGCAAATTTATGAGTTCAGCGTTCTCAATGTGAATACCTGCTGCTTTTCTTTGTTTTCCCATGTTAGTAAAGTGGACATCTTTGAGTTTCAGCATTTCACCAATCTAACAAAAAATAAAAAAAGCGTTCCAACATAATAAACATGTACTTTATAGAGCATTTGCTGGTGGTCCATGTTTCAGGCTAGGCGGGCCAGTTCCATTTTAACAGTGTGCGGAAAACCCTGAAAGAGCTGATACAACGACGTGATGCTCAATGAAGCAAATATCACAGTCAGACAATGAGCTTATTATTCATAACAGACTGTAAGAGACATAAACAAAGGAGTCAGCTGTAACGATTGCACTGTTTCGAAATGACATCAAGCATATTTTTCTGGATTGGGTAAGATTTATTTCAAAAGAGGCTGTGAATCACAGTCACGAGCCCTTACCCGACGTAACGGTCAGCCGACTGATATCGCTCCGGCTTTGGAAAACATTTTCCGCCGGGCTGGGATTTCTCAGCAGCTTCCACTGACAGCAGAAAGGAAGAACTAGGGAAACTGGAGGTACAAAGTATGTGTGATACGCTGATATCCTGAGCCGTAAATCATCCGTTTTGTTACCCTCTTTTGTAAAAGCGTTGAGATAAACTCCACCAAGAGGGGGGGGAATAGTGTAAACAAGTAAGAAGTAAATGAACTGTAATTCTTACAAAAACTAGGCTACTCCAGTACAAATCATGGGTTATTTTTAGAGCTGTCCAATCTAACTACAGTAATAGCAACCATGCATTTTACACCTGCTTTAAAAGAATTTCTGGCTGCCTAGAAGCAGTCAAAACAAGCGTCAAACATTAAACAAAACTGATAGGATTTCTTTCTTTTTTTTCCTCCTTCTACTTTTGTTTTGCTTTACTGGGGAAAAAAATGTCAGGCTCTTCAGCCGCTAAATGATTAACTACATTGTTGTTAACTTTGCCCATTTGATAATTGGTGGTGTGCAGTTACCATCTGCTGGATTCTCTGGAGCCTTTACTAAGTATGCTCCTGCTGACTACTCGTCATTTACTAGACCTTTAATCAAGACAGGAAACAAAAAGTCAACTAGTCACAAAGGTAGAAAAAAAAGTCAATGCTGAGCACAGTCTAATAACTGAGGTAAAACATCGCTGCATTAATCTGTTATTTACATTCCTTGACAGTTAGGTCATGTTTTAAATGTTGCTTCTAAATAGTAAATGGACTGGTTCTTATATAGGGTTTTTCTACTATACTCAAGCACTCATTCACCCATTCATACAAGCACTTTTTTCTACACTTACAGTGGTGTGAAAAAGTGTTTGCCCCCTTCCTCATTTCCTGTTTTTTTGCATGTTTGTCACACTTAAGTGTTTCGGAACATCAAACCAATTTAAACAATAGTCAAGGACAACACAAGTAAACACAAAATGCAATTTGTAAATGAAGGTGTTTATTATTAAAGGTGAAAAAAAATCCAAACCATCATGGCCCTGTGTGAAAAAGTGATTGCCCCCCTTGTTAAAACATACTATAACTGTGGTTTTTCACCCCTGAGTTCAATTTCTCTAGCCACACCCAGGCCTGATTATTGCCACACCTGTTCTCAATCAAGACATCACTTAAATAGGAGCTGCCTGACACAGTAAGGTCCACCAGAAGATCCTTAAAAGCTACACATCATGCCGAGATCCAAAGAAATTCAGGAACAATTGAGAAAGAAAGTAATTGAGATATATCAGTCTGGAAAGGGTTATAAAGCCATTTCCAAAGCTTTGGGAATCCAGCGAACCACAGTGAGAGCCATTATCCACAAATGGCGAAGACATGGAACAGTGGTGAACCTTCCCAGGAGTGGCCGGCCGCCCAAAATTACCCCAAGAGCGCAGCGACGACTCATCCAAGAGGTCACAAAAGACCCCACAACAACGTCTAAAGAACTGCAGGCCTCACTTGCCTCAGTTAAGGTCAGCGTTCATGCCTCCACCATCAGAAAAAGACTGGGCAAAAATGGCCTGCATGGCAGAGTTCCAAGGAGAAAACCACTGCTGAGCAAAAAGAACATTAAAGCTCGTCTCAATTTTTCCAAAACACATCTTGATGATCCCCAAGACTTTTGGGAAAACATTCTGTGGACCGATGAGACAAAAGTGGAACTCTTTGGAAGGTGTGTGTCCCATTACATCTGGCGTAAAAGGAACACTGCATTTCAGAAAAAGAACATTATACCAACAGTAAAATATGGTGGTGGTAGTGTGATGGTCTGGGGCTGTTTTGCTGCGTCAGGACCTGGAAGACTTGCTGTGATAAATGGAACTATGAATTCTGTTGTCTACCAAGAGATCCTGAAGGAGAATGTCCGACCGTCTGTTCGTGTACTCAAGCTGAAACGAACTTGGGTTCTGCAGCAGGACAATGATCCTAAACACACCAGCAAGTCCACCACTGAATGGCTGAAGAAAAACAAAATGAAGACTTTGGAGTGGCCTAGCCAAAGTCCTGACCTGAATCCTATTGAGATGTTGTGGTATGACCTTAAAAAGGCCGTTCATGCTCGAAAACCCTCTAATGTAACTGAATTAGGACAATTCTGCAAAGATGAGTGGGCCAAAATTCCTCCAGAACGCTGTAAAAGCCTCATTGCAAGTTATCGCAAACGCTTGGTTGCAGTTGTTGCTGCTAAGGGTGGCCCAATCAGTCATTAGGTTTAGGGGGCAATCACTTTTTCACACAGGGCCATGATGGTTTGGATTTTTTTCACCTTTAATAATAAACACCTTCATTTACAAATTGCATTTTGTGTTTACTTGTGTTGTCCTTGACTATTGTTTAAATTGGTTTGATGTTCCGAAACACTTAAGTGTGACAAACATGCAAAAAAACAGGAAATGAGGAAGGGGGCAAACACTTTTTCACACCACTGTATGTGTAAGTGCACCTCTATCTAACATTCACACTCCAATGAACACATCGGAGAGCAACTTGGGGTTCAGTATCTTACCCAAGCACACTTTGGCATGCAGACTGGAGCACGCAGGAATTGAACCACCAAGCTTCCAATTGGCAGATGACCCACTCTACCTCCTGCACCCATGCAATGTCAGTTTGCATTCTCAAGTGTGGCTAACAGCAGTGCTAGCATCCACAATGGTGGAGTGCAGTGTGCAAACTGTAAAAGGGTCGGTATTTATATAGTGCTTTTCTACTCTATTTCAAAGCACTTTCGTACTACAATCCTCATTCACTCACATGCAAATTCATACAAACTGTTTTATTTCCTAACATTCAACATGCAGTGGGGATCGAACCATTGACCTCTGAATTAGAAAAAGACCTGCTCTACCGTCTGAGCCACAGGCACTGGTGGTCCACTCTGACACATCAAAGTACTGCCGCACAACACTGGTTCACACAGCTGCTTACTTTCCACTTAATGGCATCTGCACTGTAGCTGAAATATTACACTGGGCTAGGCTTTACTAATTCTACTAATAATTACTAATAGTGCCTTTAATACAATTTTTTGCCAAATAACATAGCCTGATATGCAGTTTATTGGACTAACAGCCAATTTATTACAATTTTTTGCCATTTTTCTTACACGTCCATAATCCATATATCACCTTTAAGTTACCAGAGACCAAAGGGGCAAAGTTACCTTTGCATTCAGGTCAATGCTACATAATATGGGAACCCCAGCAGCTGTCATCGGATGACTTAGCCTCTGGGTACAATAGCCAGTTTTTGGTCATTGTTATGATTTCAGATGTATTTTAAAAGGCTAAATCATCATCTGTTTTGCGCTATACGTGGACAGCTTACCTGCATGTAATCAGAAACTGCTCAGAAATGAAGCAGATATCTGACTTAAAAAGATTCCCAGACACATAAGCAAATATATGCATATTGTATTTAAAAGACAATGGAAACCCCTGATTAAAAGCTAGCATAATATTAAGATACTGAGATATTTATGCTTAAAAAAAATAACTACACAATAACTAATATACATTTCCTGTCCCCTAATCCACTGATTAAGCAGCTCCAGTCTTGCACAGCACTATTCCACAATGCATCCTCACACTTCCTGGCAGCAAACCTCACTGTCCGCCTTGCTGCCGCGGCAGCTGCTGCCGGATGTCAGGTGTGCGGTGATTCAACCAGCCTGTGACACCGCTTCTGTCCCGCCCACCTGGGATGCTCAGAGCAGACACGCTGAGCCAGTCCCACAGGTAGACACACCTGAAAGCCTGCCGAACAACAGGCTGGAGGATTTTACAACTTTTTTTTTTTTTTTTACTGGCAGAAGCCTGGCAAACCTGCAGCTCTACCTGCAATAATCAGAGGGAAGCATAATCCTAGAGTAGATTTATAACTAGGCTAAAATTAGAGGTCTAATAAAAGATATAAAGCAATGCTTCCCAGCAACACATACAGCATAGGTCATTATCTACTTAACAATATGCGTTGTGTATAACACAACAGGTGTGTCTGAGCTTTATGAGTTCCCATAACACCATGTGTTAAAGACAGAAGGCTATAAATGTGTCACTATGGAAACATTGCATACACAAAACCAATGTAATTAGACTATAAGTCAGGGTCAGGTTAAGGTCAATATAATGTGAGTACGGGATATCACAGACCAATAATTAAATATAGGAATGTGATAAGGGGCAGAAACACTGTGTTATAATAAAGTGTGCCTGGATTACGGGCAGCACATTAAGTCACAATAACTAGGTGTTACTTAGGAGTTTTCAGACATTTAAATGTGCCGCGGGTTAAATAAACTCATTTTCTGGAGCAGCAGAGTCACACCATAAGCCGTCAGAAGTATATACCAAGGAGCATGAATCTCACACAGAGTCACACTCAGGCTCCTAAAGCTAAGTCACAACAGACGGCCTCATGACACATTACAGGACACCAGAAAGTAAACTGTAAACTCAATCTGAAGCAGCAAGGCCAAATTATAAACCACTACAGTCATACTGCAGTCACGCTTTTAGAGCTATAAACACTTCAAAGATGCTGCAAACTCACTTACCTATGATATAAAGTGTCCTGATGTTATTATATTAATTAGGACTCTTTAAGTGATGTAAACACCATAAAATAGAGTTCAACTCAATTTAGGACACCAGGGTCACATTATGGCTACACTTTGAATGACATTAAACAACACAAATTCACAATTTCAACAAGCCAAATCGCATTATAAGTCATCATTACAGGTCACATTAAGAGACAGAGTCACTGTAAACTAAAGTTGGAGGACCAAAGTCTCAATATAAGCTAGTATACAAGTATTAGAGCTACACTTTAAGAGCTATAAACACCTTAAAAAGCTACTTTAAGCCCATTTTGGAGAAGCTAAGTCGCATTATAAGCCTTTTGATGAAAATAATAGCTAACTTTAAAAGATTTAAAACACTCTACAATAGGATAACACTAATGCTGAAGCACCAATGTTGCATAATAAAGCATTTTTAAAGTACAGTGCGCACATTTTACGCGACATATGCGCCACCAATTCACAATCTGGAGCCGCTTTAAGGGGACTTAAACGCCGCAAAATAGATGCTTGCTCCATTTGAAGGACCAAAACTCTAGCTCCATTTTGAAGCAAGACACACAACAGACACACAATTTGGAGAAGCTACATCACGTTTTAAGTCATCAGATGCACATTACGGGTCAAATCAACAGAGATAAAGTCACTGTGAGCTAACACGTCACTATAAACTCGTTTTAAATGGTCAAGAGAAGCTCTAACAAGTCACTTTTCAGTAATATTTTTACTCTGGGCGCGGAGACTTAGGCGTAGTTCATTTAAATACACGGTGCTGTGTGTTTCTCTGGCTCATAAACAGCAGGTAATCGCTCTTAAAAGCATAGGAAACGGCCCGCAGCTGCATCACGTCCCCTCCACCTCTGAAAAAACCCCGCTTCAGTTTGCTCACATCAGCGATGAAGAGGAAAAAAACAGAGAAACGGACAGCAGCACGTCCACCTTTCCCCTTACCTGCATACCAGGAACTTCCATGGTTACTTCGAAGTATGAACGCCCTCTTCCTCCTCCAGGTTTGTCACTTTTTAATCCTTCTTCTTCTTTGACTCCTGCTTTCTTGTCCCCGTTGAGCTTCTTCACACACACACACACAAATAATAATAATAATAATAATAATAATAATAATAACCCCCCCGAAACAGAAATAAACCTTCGAAGTGAGGAAATATCCGCGAAGAAAGGCGGTTTGTTTTCAGGCGGCTGAACTGAACTGGAAACACACACAATGTGACAGAGTGTGCAGAGAAGAAGAAGAAGTGGACGGAGAGGATGACGCGCAGGTTTCTGCCTTCAAGGGAGGAGCGACGGCGGGTGAATGTCAGCTTCACCCACCGTGAGGACGTCTGCTGCCCCCTGCTGTTTCTATCCATGCATCATCCATAGATAGATAGATAGATAGATAGATAGATAGATAGATAGATAGATAGATAGATAGATAGATAGATAGATAGATAGATAGATCTACGGTACATACACTATATTGCCAAAAGCGTTCAGTCACCCATCCAAATAATTGAATGCGTCCCTCTCGGGACCCTCTCGTGTGGTACAGTGATAGGATGCCACCTGTGCAACAAGTCCAGTCCTGAAATTTCCTTGCAACTAAATATTCTACTGTCAGCTGTTAGTGGTATTATAACAAAGTGCCTAGTGCCGAGGCACATAGTGCGCAGAGGTTGCAGACTTTCTGCAGAGTCAATGCTAAAGACCTCCAAACTAAGCAGGCCGCCACTGGAATCGAGAGCAGCACAGACCCTGTCAGGCTATCTGATGGACGAGTCTGAATTTGGGGGTTGGCAGGAGAAGGGTACTGTATTGTGCCATGTGTAAAGTTTGGAGTTCCCCTTAGTTCCAGGGAAAGGAACTCTTAATGCTTCAGCATACCAAGACATCTTGCCCACACAGAGTCCTGACCGCAACCTGACAGAACACCTTTGGGATGAATAAGAGCAGAGATTGCAGCCAGGCCTTGGGATGTCAGATTGGGATGTCACTAAAATTCATATGCTTGTGAAGGCAGCTTTTGGCAAAATAGTGCATCTATCTACACTTACTGGCCACTTCATTAGATACACCTGTTCAACCTTGTGTTAAAGCAAATGTCTATTGGCATGTCATGTATATTTACTCTATGTTCAGAAGAGCGTCTCTGAAGAGACAACACATCGACCCTTGAAGCAGCAGAAGACTGCACCAGGTGCATGCCGCTCCTTTCAGCTAACAACAGGAAACTGAGGTTACAGTTCGCACGGGCTCACCAAAATTGGACCACAGAGAATTAGGAGAACACTTCCTATTCTGCTGATAGATTCAGATGGTAGGGTCAGAATTTGGTGTAAACAGCATGAAAGCATGGCTCCATGCTACCGCAGGGACTCTCAGGTTAGAGTTGAACCGGTGCTGCTGTATTTAGCCTTAAAGCTGACAGTTACCTGCTTAACCTGCTCAGCAATAATTATTTGTTGAGTCAATGATATTTACCTCGTTTGAAGATGCAAAAGAAAAGAGAGAAAAGAAAAACAAAACAAAACGAGATTAACTGGTCCTTTAAAATGAGTTTACGGTTTCCGACGGTCCGGGAAGGCAACTTCAAGTTTAGACCTGACGTCATCCGGAAGCGGGGGTCGGGGGGCGGAGCCCGGGAAAAGATGGCGCCTCTTCGCTGTAGGCGAGATCCCTGCGGCGTTATCTGCCTGATTTTAACTTATTTCAGCGTGTTTTACGCGGACTATGTGGTCATACAATATGTGCTCATCCCCGCGTACTCGGACAGGTAGGTGTTTTGTATTTTTGTGTCTTTTAAACCCGTAAAAAACCCAACATGTCGTCCGCCTCTTCGCTCTGCCTTCATTCATTTGACAGCAAACAGAGGTAATAGCATCCTCGCTGTTTCACTCTCGGCTCAAATCAAACTGAATCATAACTCGTTTTTTTTTTCTCACTGTGGCTTTAATTGCGTTCCCGTTTCGGTCTGTGTCGGTTTGGTAACCGGAGTCGGTCTGCATCAGGTGGTTTTCGGTTTGTTTTCCCAGCCGAGGCGTTTGTTCCGCACCAAAATAGTCCGTCTGCTCTGGAACCGGCGAGTCCAAGTGTCGTTCAAGATTTTCCTAATTTAACGGTGCTTTGCGTGTCTGACAACAAAACTTATGTGTAAAAGCCGAATCACAGGTTCTCCTAAGCCATCGAAGAGTGCGCTTTAATTCGGCATATATTCGAAGCCTGTTAACCTTTTCACGTCAAATTCCTGAGCTCGGATGCAGTCACTTCCTCGGTTTTTACCCAGATCTTTTTAAAGTTAGTTAAATAAAAAAAATAAAAAATAAATAAAAGTTAAATAAATCTATAGATAAATTAACAATTTAGAGACGGCTGACACACATATTTATATATATTTGTATTTTTTGCTGATTATCTTCTGTTTATGAGTGTTTTATTTTGTTAAAATAAAGGTGTCACAGTTACAGAGCAGCAATCCAGCTGTTCAGAGAAACCTGGGGTGGTTTGGTATAATGGTGCCTCATACATACAGCTGTGGTCAGAAGAATGTCATGGTAATCTGGGGGCTTTTAATTTTATCTTTGAACTGTTCTTTTTCCAGGCTCGAATGATTGTACAGCATAAGTGCACAAGTTTAAATTTATTTAGGATTTCCTCTATTTCAGAAAGGGTCAAAAGTATGCATAGTGGCTCAAAGATATACCTCCCCCCCCCCAAAAAAAAAGAAAGAAAAAAACTAATATTTAGGTTAAATATCGCTTAGCAAGTTCCACCTCAATCAGATGCTTTTGGTAGCCATCAGCAAGCTTCTGGCATAATTCTGGTTGGATATTTGACCACTCTTCATGGCAGAATCCACAATTTTCTAATGGGGCTAAGGTCAGGTTTTTGGGATGGCCATTCCAGAAGCTCAACGTTAGCCTCCTTTATCCATTCCAAAACCAGTTTTGATGTGTTTTTGGGATCCCTGTCAAGTTGGAAGACCCAACTGTGTCCAAGTTTCAACCGTTTAGCTGTTGATTTGAGATGAAGTTGAAGAATTCAACTCCTCCATTATTATTTCATCCACTTTGTGCAGTGTACCAGTACCACTGGCCACAATACAGCCCCAGAGCATGATGCTGCCACCACCATGCTTCACAGCTGGTGCAGTGTTCTTAGGTTGGAAAGCTTCACCTTTACTCATTATGTCGTTATGACCGGATAGCTCAGTCTTTGTCTCATCTGACATTAAAACCTTTGTCCAGAAGGAATCTGGCTTTCAGTTGAGCTTGAAAGTGTCAATTTTGGAGCAAAGGTTTCTTTCTTGGTCAGCTCCCTCTCAGTCCATAGCGATAATCCACTCATTTCCCTGTGGACAGTGACACTGGTGTTCCAGCAGTTGCTGGTTTTTGACAGGTTTGAGCCTTGGTGGTTCCTGGGTTGTTCAGGTGATTTCCTGTCACCTGAAAGTGACAGTTTGGGTCTTCTTCCAGACAAAGTGGTGACACATCTGAATAACTTGTGCTTATGTACAGCTATTTGAACTGATGAACCTTGAATCTGCAATGGCTCCAAGAGACCTTCCCAACTTGTGTAGATCTTCAGTTCTCCTTCTAAGATCTTCCCTGGGTTTCTAGGACTTTCCCATTGTTCTGTGTTTGGGTGTATAAATAATATTTATGCAATAGTACTTGTTCCATGCAAAAATATCTGCTTTCCTTTGTCTGTTGTGATAATGCAGTTCATATTTTTCGATCTTGGATGCAGAGTCCAACAAAATAACCAAATTTATGACGTCTTTGCCTGAATACCCGACATTAAAAGCAGTAGAAAGCTCTGTGAATGGCTTGTTTCAGTAAAGGCTCTATCAAGCAGATCAAATGATAAGTACAATAATCACATGTCTCCTCTGTGTCTCCGACAGTGTGTGGTGCACTCTCCATGGCTCAGTGTTCAACCTGATTCTGCTGCTGCTGCTTGCCTGCCACTCCAAAGCTGTCTTCTCAGATCCTGGTCAGTAAACTCTCTCGTGTGGCCCTAAACAAAACTGCAGATAATATCAGCACCATCGAATGTAGGTTGATGCTAACGTTTGGCCAGAATATCTCTGCGTCTCTGCTTTGTATACAAAGTTGTTTGTGGAACGTGTAGAAATTAAATAGTTAAACAAAGATTCATTGCAGTCGAGAAAAGAAGTTTGTTATAAATATTTGAGACAATAATTGGAGACTCTGGGTTTTGGGGTGAAACACCAAAAAGATGATGCCTGTGTTTTCATCTTTTGCATGAAGGTATGGTGCCTCTTCCTGACACAGCCATCGACTTCTCGGACCTCCGCTCTCAGTCGTCTCGGATGAACGAGCGGGTGAGTCGCAATAACCCAGAAACCTTTTTGCTTGTCCCGATAACACACACAAATTAAAGACTGTTTCAGGTCGGGATCTTTTCCACAGCTTTTCTTTCTCACATGTAGCACACAGCAGGAAATGGTCTGCTTCAGACTGGAAAAATACTCCACGCGGTGTAGGCGAGAAAGCCGCCTGGACAGAGCATTAAGGAGGCAGCACAGGTGACGCCCACTGGCTCTGGAGTTTATAAGCTGCCTGATTCTCACATCTGTGGAAGCTGAGATCACACGGCTTTTATAATAGGGAGCTGGGATGTTAAAGGTCCGGCTAATGTCCAGTCCAACTATTCAGGATGTTTTCACATGGAGAAAATGTCCAGGAAGTTCAGACTCGGGGTGGGCAAGAGAACCTCAAAATTAAAATGAGTTTTAAGAAGTGAGTTAAAGGAGCTTACTGATTCTGCAAGCCTGATCTCCTCAGGCAGGTCTTTCCACAGCTGGAGACGCCCCGATAGCTCGCCTTTGGGTTTCAGTCCCGACTTTGGAGCAGACAGGAGTGCGGAGCATCCGAGGCTGCGAGCTGGCTCATATGGCTCAAATTTCCTGATCGCTTTAAAGCGATCGGTAAAACATTTAAAAATCAATTCTAACGCTTACAACTGGCCAGTGGAGCTAGAACCAGTAAGAAGCTGCATTTTGAACCAGCTGGAGGGGGGGGGATCAAGCCATGAGAAATTAAATGCCTGGATGGATTTCTCCAGGTCTGAGTGGGAAAGTCTTGGTTTGTATTTGTGGGAAGCGAGCCTGGACAACTTATTAAACGTGTGCTTCAAAGTTTCATCCAGCGTAGTTCAGAATGACTTCTAATATATATATATATATATATATATATATATATATATATTCAGCCACAGTGAAGCACTGGAATCTTCCAAATTCCTATTTTTGTTCCTATCCTGAATTCAACAGTGACACTTGTGGCTTGAAAATAAACAACAACAAAAAAAAAGCTGAACACTAATGACAGGGAGAGCGTGTCAGAGGATTGCAGCTCCTCTCTGAACTGCAATTTTAACAAGTTTGCACCATATTTATCTCAGAGGTCCTCTTTATTTACATGCTCACAGCTGCACTTATGTCTGCTTCAGAGGGTGCTATTATGTTCTTATGAGCTTACAGCTGTCTGTGAAGTGTTTTTCTTTGCTGAACACTGGAAAAAAAAAGGAAACTGGATGCGTGACTATAAGTTGAGATCACAATAAATGATTTAAAAAAAAACAGGTGGATGATACACGATTTTAAACAGAAATGATTTCTGTGTGTGCAGCTGCTCCTCCTCCTCCTCAGCCTGTACTTTGAGGAATGTGAGGTTTAACTAACGAACCGGCGCGTTGCTGTTTTCAGGGCTGTGAAGGCTGGACGGTGTGCAGTCGCTGTGAAACCTATAGACCTCCCCGAGCGCATCACTGCCGCGTCTGCCAGAGGTGCATACGCCGCATGGACCATCACTGTCCCTGGTGAGAAGATGCCCCCGCCCGTCGATCAGTCTTTACCGTCGCCGGCATTTTCTAATTTGTGTGTTTCATTTTCAGGATCAACAATTGTGTTGGGGAGCTTAACCAGAAGTACTTCATCCAGTTTCTCTTCTACACTGGTGAGCACATGCCCAACACTCTGTGTTCAAATAAGGCATGTTAGAAGACACAGAAGGTTTTCACACACTGGAGTACTTAATTCACCTAATGCACATGCTGGAGCTCAGCCAGAAAAGGGATGCGTGTCCACTCTGCATTTGTGGAGTTGCTGCCCCAAGTGGAGGAGTTCAAGTATCTGAAGGTCCTGACCATGTGTGATGGGAGAGTGGAGCAGATTGGTCCGGGGTCCGCAGGGATGTACCGGTCTGTTATAGTTAAGAGAGAACTGATCGTGAAAGCCAAGCTGTCAGTTTACCGGTTGATCTACGTTCCCACTCTGACCTCTGAGCTTCCTCTGAAGGGTGGCTGGGTTCTCCCTTCGAGATGGGGTGATAAGCTCAGCCATTTGGGAGAGGCTCAGAGTAGAGCTGCTGCTCCTCCACATCGAATTATTTCAGGCATGTTCTACTGGGAGGAGGCCCAGACCCAGGACAGGCTGGAGAGAGTGTCTCTCAGCTGTCTTACTTTGGTGTTCCTCAGGAAGAGCTGGAGGAGACACTGGGCGTCTCTGCTTACACTGCTGCACTCTTGTCACCCAGATATGCAGTAAAAAATAAAAATAATAATATACAAAATAAATATATACACACATATATATGTATATATGTGGTGTTTTTTTTAACTATTATTGTTAAGATGCACACACAAACAGCTGTTCACACTACAGCTGGATATTATTTTCATGCTGAAATTGGGAAATGAATGAACTTCTCTCTCCTCCTGTGTGCAGACCTGTACATTGGTGGTATGTATGTATGTATGTATTATTATTATTATTATTATTATTATGTAGCTTGTTCTGTCTGAGCCACCACACAATAAATGAATGTAACACACTTATTCATATGCTACCTTCAAAAAGACACAGGCACAAATGGATGGACAGATGAGCAAGTGAAAGGCGACTTAATTGGTGAATAGCACCTCCCAACAAGTGCTAATTTCGTGCCACACAGTCAAGTGCAACATCAAATTTTTGGATTGAAGAAGGATTGATAATACAGCAAAGTTGTGCAGCTGTTAGGCGTAAATGTGGTGAGCTGCATAAGAGCGCTGCTGCTTTTATCTCAGCTAAACCTGCAGGTGACGCTACTCGGGCTGTAATTTGTGATCTCACGTCTGCGCGCAGGTATGGCCAGTCTGTACTCCATGGTGCTGGTGGTGTCGGCGTGGGTGTGGCGGATAAGGAATGAACGAGGTGGCGATGTGGAGAAAGAAGGAGAGGAGGTGCCCAGCAAACACCTGATCGTGTGAGTCACAGCGAACCCTGACGGCGTGTTTTCAGTGTACACCAGTTGGGCCGGCCTGTAAGAATTTCTGTCTTTGTCTCAGGGCACATTACATCATCCTCCTGGTGGAGTCGGTGCTGTTTGGCGTGTTTGTCATGGTCATCTTCTACGATCAGGTACACGCACACACACACACACACACACACACACACACACAATGAGCAAATGCTTCTTAGGGTCAGCTGTGCTTAACATAAAGACACCTTCTGTTTTTAATTAGAGACCTCCAACAGTCAGAGCTGATGTAGGCATGTTTTAACTGCCCTTCATTGTACCAAAAGAGCTTCTTCCTGTCTTTGCCTTTTCACAATAAAAGCCCTAGACATAGTTTGCATTTCTGCTATACCCTTTGAGTAGTATAGTGAAAAATTGCTGTTAAGTAGCAGATTAAAAAAGAGAATGTTAATGAAACAGAAAATTGTAATTTGTAGCCGCTCCTTTAAGACAACACTAACAAAAAGCTCCTGAAACACTAAATCTCTAATCATTTGTGCCTCCCTATGGTCTTTCTTGGCTCCCAGCTGGTCTCCATAATCACAGACGAGACTCCCATCGAGCAGATGAGAAACAGGCTCATGATTAAGGACAGAGGCTCTTCCTCCTCTTCATCGGCCTCCTCCTTGCAGCTGCCTCACCACCCTTCACACACCCGCAAGCCAAAGCTGGCCCTGCTGCGGGAGGTCTTTGGAAGAGGTGCATTTGTTTTCGACACCTACGTCTCACCGGAGCTCCGAATATAAAGCGCTGATTCATCTGTCTTTTGTTTCTCTCTCTTTCTCTCTTTGCAGGGTCGGTCTTTTGCTGGCTTCTCCCGCTCCACTCCAGCCCTCCGTCAGTCGGTGGCATCACCTACTCCGCCCTGCCCGACTATGACGTCTGACCTGCGAGCGCAAGAGGGGACGGAGAAAAAAGGGAAGGCGAGGGAGGTTTCTGTGTGCGTGCGTGTGTGTGTGTGTGTGTGAATGAATTTTACGATGTTTTGTCTGTGGACCTGAGGGGGTGAGCGTGAAGGGGACGAACGCTGAGGTGGAGATGAATGAACAGTGTGCGTTTGTGCCTCTGTTTGGTGAATGAATGAGTGAAAATGCACCAAGTCTGACATTCTCCTCCAGGACCTAAACACACTCCTCAGACTCCAGACTCATGAAAACCTATTTCTGGTCTTTCCCAGCATGAGGAAAGAGCACCGACGGCCCCGACGTGAACTGATCTGCAGTTTTACTGCCAGCAGTCTGTTAAATTTGAAACATATGAAAGAGCTGCACCTGTGTGGGCACTGGGATTTAACCGATGTGGTTTTTACAGTTTTACACTAAACAAGCTGACTTCAAATTTAGAGGTTTACCAGCTCAAATTTGTAAATATAATGTTTATCGCAGCCCACTGAAACAGTCCACATATGCTGCTAAAGAGGCGTAAATACAACATATGACACACAGTCATTTAAATATTCTTTAAAGAGCAACTTAAAAGCAGATACAAGTCACCTAACAAGGTTTAAAATACACGACCTCATGTGTCAGTGTTCACTTGAGATCGTGATGGCCCTCTCGTACCCTCTTTTAAACAGCTCTGTCTTTAATAATAAATCTGATATTCCTTGTGAAACTAACCACACCAACTTTTCCGAGGCATCATAGGTTGAATTTGTGATGCACCTCTCTTTATGACATGATGCTTAAAATTGAGTTAAAGCTCCATGTTTTGATTCTTGGGATCTACTAGAGCAGCTTTGCATGATTTACCATTTAAAATAATCCTTATTTCTCTGATACTGGAGCTTTGGGCAGCCCCTCAGTTCTTCGTCTGTCCCTCGTGGCTGTGCCCATATGTGCGATTTTATGCACGAGGCAAACGGCTATACATTTCAGAGGCATTTAAAAAAGTTTTTAATTACTGGAAAAAATGTGATTTAACAGTTTCAGATTAAAAATCCAGAAGTTGTATGGATGGTGTTTAACCTCGTCCATTAGTTCGTGTTTAGTTATGACTGCTTTTTGACTTTCAGACTAATTAATGAGATGTTTTTCCTGTTTAGTTGACTAGGAAGATCTATAGTGTCCATACACTGGGTCATGTTGCCTCAGGCATTCTCAGTACCAGATCAGTTTCTATCATATTTTGGCTTCAGTTTAGTTCAATGGGAGGAAGCAGTTATTCCTCTTATGGTGTCTGTGCTTTGTACATGATCAATATCCATTTACAGTGTACCTGTCTACACACAGCTATGGTAAAGAGCTACATGCATGGGGCTGGCCATACAGGGACTCATCTAAATTCAAGTATGCTGTCATTAATTTAACCCCGTTCTTCTGTGCCCACAAATAGTTTTCTCATTAAGCTGATCTAAAGTCCGTCCATCTGCCCATCCGTTTTCTTATCCATAACCAGTTCAGGGTTGCAGGAGGGATGGATTTTATCTCAGATGTCACAGGGTGAGAGGCGGGGTACTCCCAGCACACGTCGTCAGTCTGTTTAGGGGTACGGGCCCATTGTTCGCTTGGCATTCAAACAGTGATTTTTGCCACAACTCTTATACCAGCTATGAGGGTGTGACTAATCGCTGCAGTACTCTTCTGAACAGTAGGTGGCACCACTCAGACAAAACGTCCATGCCAGTGCTAGTACAGGAGGGGAAGAAGTCAAAACCGAAAGCAAAGAAATCGCAGCGTTTTCAAAGTTTTTCCCTGAAAGTCTGATCTTCTCAAACTTTTGCAACATCCCTCTCTGTGAAATCTGTGAATCTGAGCTTCTGCACTGATACATCATTCAAACAAGACGATTTTACACCCATGTGTTCAACCTGGTTTCACAACCAACCGAAACAACGCAGAAGCTCGACTTGCACCAGCTATTGTGACATCACTTTTGTCATGTGACGCACAAATACAGACAACCATTGATGCTAATTTGCTTCAACCAATTTAGAATCACCAGCTAACCTAGCATGCACTTCTTTTACTGTGGGAGGAAGCCGGAGTACCCAGAAAGAACCCACACAAGCAAACTCCACTCAGAAAGGCCCAGCTGGCCTCAAACTCAGGACCTTCTTAATAATGTAGTCTTATTATTTCTGTATTTTATCAGGTTTGCTGTAAAAAAGAAGTGCTTCTGCACCTTTCAAAATCAAAACGAAGTAGTTTAATCCTGTGGCTTTAATGGGACAAGTGTCTTCAACCACAGTTCTGTGATCCAAATCTGCGAGTGTAACGAGGACTTTGAGAAAAGTCTGTCCTTTAAGTTACTCTTTAATTTGAATGCCTGTTATGTTTTAGACACACTGACCAGCTGAGCTCCTCTTATAATCAGCATCCACCCACATATCAGTCAAATCCCAGTGCACTGCATTATTTAGCCAGTGTTTGTGCTGATGATTGTTCTGGCATTCACGCTTTTCATCAGCCTCCACAGGAAGTTACGAAAATAGGTCGGGGGTAGTGGGTTGAGTTCAACTTCCTGGTTCGTCTCAGTGTTTCCAAGAAAGCTTTGCCCTAAAATGAGTGTTTTACTGAATCATATATAGCAACACAAAGGAGAGACTTTTTGAGTTTCATTTAAAGAATCGAATTATGTTTTTCTTTTTCTTTTTTTTTGGTTTTATTTTGGGTCCCAATCAAATCGAGCTTTAATTACTCGGGATGCACTGATACTGCACTGAAAGTTTGTTTTATTCTATCTTTTTCATCCAAATTGGTGAAGCTTAGTGGCGTAAAATAGGAAGAGCTTTAATTCTTAATGTGACTGATGTTTACCATAGTATTCTTTATGGCCAACAGTATGTAGACAGATGACTACACCCTTGTATTTCAGTCACATAGCTACTTAAAAGGAAAGTCTTGGCTTGTAGTTTATCCACAAAGAGATCTGATGGTGCTGAGGTTGGGGGACTTTGGTTAGAAGCAAATTATAGCTTCAGATTTCCCTTCCTTAGAAATTACAGGGTCAGCAAAAACCACAAATAACCCCCTCACTGAAGCATCCAGATACTTTCAGCCAGTTTATTAACGCATTTATGTGATGGACACTGAAGGCCAGTTAATTTATTTTTATTATTATTTTGACCACTTGTGCTCAACAAATATCAAAATATATCTGCGTTTATATCATTCACTACCGTTTTATTTTGAAAGATAAATGGACTAGCTTCCTGTGCATTCATATACCTAAATTAATAGGTACAAGAATTGCAGGTCAGTGTGATGTGTTGGCATTCACAGGCGTACATGGGAGTGGTGAATTTTCACAAAGACACTGCTGTTTTCTTTTTCCTCTTTTGTGTTCTTTATTATTGTTTGTTCTTCTGTTTGAATACAGGGAGTCCGACGTGCTACTAAACAGTTACAGTTACAGATTACTTACATTATTATTACAGGCACAGACGCACACATATACACAAACAGATGGGTGCAACTGAAGGAATAAAAAGAAAGCTGCTAGAGGGGGAAAAGACTATAAATCACAAACACAGAGTACATCAGTGAGTATTCTGCTTTATCTCAGTGAAGGGACAACGTTTAACTTATTTATTGTTTCTAACTATTCTGTGGAGTTTACAAATAACTGTATATTTTTATGTGAGGGATGGTGCTGCCTCTCTATGCTGACCTATTTCTGCTATCTGGATATATTTGAAAACATTAAACCTCATGAGACCGAGCTATTTTAGCTACTGAAGCCACAGAGATGGGCCATTTATATTTTACACAATACTTTTTTCTTTTAATGACTCCTCTACTGTTTATCATATTGGTGAAATAATTTTATGCAAAAGAGGATTTAAAGACACAAATTTTACAGACAAACTAATTTTTTTTCTCTAGATAATTGTTATTTCTTACGAAGCAAATGTCCTTTCTTTTAGTAATATTAGGAAACTGAGGTATGTTTGAGTGAGTTATTTATTTCAGCAGCATTATGACAAAAAAAAAAAGATGTAGATAAACTGGCGACTCTGTAATACTTTCATTAACAGCAATTTCCAAAAAGTAATCCTGGACCAGCTGTTTATCCATCCTTTGTTACTTCCATGTCTCTGTTTTAAACTACATTTAAACAAAAATCAAATATTTTGCGTAAAAACGCATAAAATCAAAGCCTATAATGTTAAAACAAAAAACAAAGCACAAAAACCAAAACATGCATATATTGTATTATGGGAATCATAAATTGCCTCACACAACTTTCCCTTATCCTTTCAAAAGCAATGGATCAATTCCTGTAAAAGACATTATAAAAGGTTGTAGGAGACGTAGTCTGACAGATTTCATGGTAGGAAACATTAAAATTTATGCAGTGCTTAATAAATTTATTAGACCACCACCCAGTGTAAGGTTTACGTGACAGCTGCCCTGAGTTAACAGTAATGACCAAAATCACTTTCATTGTTTCTGTAAAGGTTAATCCACCAGTATGTACAAGCACTGATGATGAAATGATATTTTTAATGCTAAAATATAATTATCAGTGAATTTTCAAATTTAGTTTAAAAAAAAACGAACAAACAATAAAGCACATTATTATTATTTTTGATTAAGATGCCAAATTACAGTTATTTTCATTCCTGAACAGAGAAATCTGTAAGGTAACCATGGTAGTCAAACATCTGCATCACACTTGTTGACTGATTTTTTTTTTTTTTTTTGGCAAATGCATTGACACCAGTTGCGGTGGCCCATATTTATTGGGAGTGTCTTCTCTATTTTGGCTAAATCTTCAGAGATGAAATACTTTAAAATTTAAAGTGGGGGCTTTATATTATAAAATGTCAGCGGTCAGACGTGAAGGCAGCTCCACCCTCTGATTTTATGTGTGTGTATATAATTATTCTGATTTTCTTGTCCAACCTGGGCTGACCGATATTCTGAGTGGATGATACAAATTGTCCATTTTATCAGAGTATTCACAACGGGCCTCAGACATTTTGATCAAAGCTGAGTTGATCTGCGTTTTTATATTTTAACATTTTCAGATATTTCCCAACAATGACTCTTTGAATTTAATGGCAAAATATTAAATATTGGAGAGATGTTACGAGACGTGTAGAAGTATTTCTAGCTCTGCATTCACACTGTGAACAACTTGGTGCCCTGGTACTGCTGTATTTAATGGGATTTAGAGAAAGTATTACTTTGACCTTTTGCAGTTACGCTTTATATGGTTATATAAATACAGCTAGTGGCTGGTTAGCTTAGTTTAGCATTGAGAATGGAAATTGGACTATCCAAAATCGGTGAAGCAAGGTGCCACCTTTAGCTTCAAACTGCTTCCAGTTTGAAGCTAAAGGTGAAGCTCCTGGCTACTTCAAACTGAACTAAATACTGCCTTGTCCACACCTGGACCTAACCCATATTCACTCTCAGGGTGTCAGATACTACTACTACTTTTGATTAAGCTGTTGGTGTCTGTCCATTGGATGCCTTGCTGCCACAATGTTGGGCTATCACAAGACCACGGTTTATGTCCTTTATGTGGCTAGCATCTCTTTTTGTTTTTTGCGAGCAAAGGAAAGTTTTTTTTTTGCAAGATTGTCTGTTCATAACATTGACAGTGTACTTCAGCTACACTACACCAACAATGAGGCAACCGATTACAGTAAACATGGCTAAATATTGTGTCCCAGCATCCTGTCAGGGTCTTGTTATCGTATTGGCCATCTAACATAGTAATATTTTCCACAATAACCACCAGGACTTTTGTTAGTGGCTTGGGTTATCTGATTGAGGCTGTAATGACAATGTTTCAAGAGAGGACTTCTTTTTGAATGGGAGTTGTTTGGAGATGGACTGTGGATGCCGCTGTGGCATTGCAAGTCAAGATATTTCTGTGCTGGCTCTGTCTTAACCGTGGTGGGTGCTTCTTTGAATACAAACAGGTGGGCTAGCTGGTTTAAGCCTTGATTATACTCTGTTGCCGACAAGGACAGCTAAGGACATGGTGGCTGAGTCTTCATTCCTGTTATACTTCTTTGAAGTCTACTTGAACCGCACCACATGCATAGTTGGTGCCTTGCAATGTTAAGTCACAGGAAACAGGCGGGTTGGCAGATATCTGCACAGACCCTTGGGCTCACCATCTAATGATGAAATTTACATCAGGCGGACCCGTGTGGACTGATGGATACGGAAAGTATAATCAAGGCTTTACAACAGGAGGGACTCTGGCAGATGATCGATGGTAGACAGTTGTTTTATCAGGCTAGGTGTTTTAAGTCTTTATGGTAGATAAGCTCATCAACCTTTAGCTGAATCATACTATAAGCTAAATTATTCTTAAATACCTGCGCAGCCAGAAGCAGATCTGGGTGCTTCTCACATAGATCCCCTACTAGGTTTAAAAGAAAGCAATCCTTCTAAAAAAAGATATTTGTATAATTCAGAAATCAGTATTTTTTCCCCTTAACATTCAAATGTTAGTTTGAATTTTTAATTAAAGCGTCATTTCTCTCCAAACTGTCAAAGAAAGCAAAAATATTGTGTTACTCAGCAGTAAGGCGGGCCTTACTGCCAGGTAAATGCAACATGTTAACTTTGTAGAGGCTACCAGTGTTTGAAATCAGGTGGGCTAACTTACACAACCCAAACAGCAGCTGTCCAAGCTTCTGTGCATCTTTAAAACAGAAATATGAGGCTTTCATGGTTTTTCATTCTTGTAATTCATTATTTCGGGAAAAGAGATTCTAGGTTTTCACTGCATTTTGTTCACGGTGTGAAAGCGTGTTTTGGGGTTCTCTGAGCTGCATGCTGCCTTATTTCTGTGGGAATTTACATTTTTATAGTGACTGCAGAGGACGGTGGAAGGCTTTCCTGAAGGTTTCTCATAACCGCTCTCCAAACGTTACCTGGCACTAACACTCAGTCCTCGCCCAGGTTGGGTCTTTGCTAGCTGTACATAGGAAGGTTCATATTTTATATCAATAATGTGCAATTCTCATGAAGGGAAAGTTACTGAAACTCAGTCCTTTTTTTTTGTTTGTTTTTGCTCTGTTTGAAACAAAACAAGGTTTGAAATGTTTTTGATCTTGTGAACATCAGCTAAAATCATGAGGTACACGAGGTTTAATGTTTAAATTATTCTCTCCTTTTATTACGTTTTGGCCCAAATTAAGGTTTAATCAGGACTGAACAAAGAGTCCAAACCATCGCCCACCACTGAAACCAACTGTACCTCAAATTAGTCCGACAACTGAAAACATTTCAAACTGTAAATGTTTTTTATTCGGGTGTCTGTTAGCTATCAGGGTGCTGGTTTGCTTGGTCGTTTCTTTCTTTCGTTTGTATCATCGGGGTGCGCTTGTTTTTGTTCATCCATGTCGGGGCATTTTCCTCCTGACAGCTGATTGTTAAAATCCAGCAAAGTTGCTGCTAGTTGAAGCAAAACAAGTGCACCTCGTGGGTTTTACTAGACAGCGAGAAGGAATGTGAGTACAAATAAAGAAGGCCTGAAATTAAGTTAGCCACCAGCCAAACACAAATACTAAACCAGAACATTTAGTGTTGTTGCCCCCAACAACAAACAAACCCTGAAACGTGAATATATTTTATATTTGAGAAGATTTGAGTTTTCCCTCCTTTCAGTTTAGGGAGAGGCTGGTCACTTTGTCCCAGTTTGTTTACATGTAAAAATCTTTAACCCACTGATGTTTTGCACTTTTGCTCCTAAACTTCATTTTAATCAGATTGGCTGGTTGGCTAAAAAACAAAAAAAAAAAGTTTCAGGATCCACAAACACCAACAGCGTTTAATATCACGCAGCTTCATAATGAACAAGTTTACAGCTGATGTTTTATTTCATGTTACAACTTTGAAACCTTGACCTGTGTATCATTCCTATTGATATGCTGCTCTGGCTCGTTCAACTGGAATTAAACCGATGTCTTTTAAACTACTTTTGTATTTCTACTGTGTTTTGTTTGGTCAGTGATTTTTAAAAAAAAATTCTTTTATTAAATGTGCATGCAATAAAAGTGAAAACAACAAAGGCAGGATTTTTTTTGTAAGTGTTTCACACACCTCTGAGCTCCATCAGACATCATGTTTTCTGGCCTCAGACGCCACAGTTGACAAAGTTTAAGTTGTTGTTTTTGTTGTTATCACTAGAGGGCGGTGCAGTTGCACCAATCTGCAGCTCACTGCTTCTCAGCTGTATAGTGATGTGTTCTGGCGGCCCCTTTTTCACCAAAAAGGAAAGCATCATGATCAAACCTGCACCATCGAGAAACACAAACCCACTGTTAGAATAATGGTCAGAGAAATTAATTATTATCAGTTAAATAACCCCAAACCACCAATAACTTTTTAATATAATTTGAAATTATAAGTAATCTTTTTGCTGTACCCTGTGGCGATCTAGAGTTACTGCAAGCACCTGCGTTCAACACAACTCTTGAATTTTTCAGTTTGGTATGGAGTCCATGTTTTCTCACATTTATTCCAATTCTGAAAATGTTGGCATGCTGTGTAAAATTTAAATAAAAACAGCCTGTATTTTATTCAGAAGAGAACAGAAAAAATCTCAAATGTTTGCACTGAGAAAATGTACAGTATATTATAGTGACTGCCAGCAGCCAGCCTCCTGCCTGAGCCTGGTTCTGCTGTTCAAAGAGAGCGCTTCCTCCCCACTGTCCAATCTTTGGGGTCCTCTCCCTGTCACTCACTCACTAGCCAGTGTTGTTTTAGGCATAGCCATTAATTCTGTAAGTAAGAATAAAAGATTATCATTTACCCACATTAATCCAGGAAATCATTGTTGAAATTTAAAATATTGGAAAAACACTTAAGTGCATGGACTGGTTATGGCCAGGAGTTTGGGCACCCCTGCTCTAAATGTTTGAATGGGTCGCAGTGGGGCCAGAGCCTATCCCAGCTGTCATAGGGTGAGAAGCAGTTCCCATTATTCTCTGTTAATGTTTTTTTATTCACATGTCTACAGGGTGTATCATGGTTAATGACTTGAAAAGTGCCTGGATGGCAAAGCAGAAGGGGGTGGCTTCTACCAGCTTGTCTCTTGGATGGCGTCCACGTAAGAATGAACTCTCCAGGTCCTGTTTTATTCTCGATTACATTGTTCGGCCCCAAAAATAACTCACTGATTTACATTAAAAAAAAGGTTTAATTGAAAATGAGCCGTTTATTGATGACTGATGGCAGGTAACAAAGATCAAACACAAAGCCCAAAAAACAGAACTGAAAACTACTAAAACATAACACTGGAAACTAGTGATGTTGCATCTGGTACTAAAGCCCCGCGGCCTGCGTTGAGCAAAGGAGGCGTGTCCAAATGAAGCCGGTGTCGAGGCAGGTATAGTTTTTCAGAACATCATGTGACAAAAGCCATACGAGGCCCTGTTTTCTGAAATCACATGGATGCCTTTTTATGTGATTCGAGTTGCTGAAAATGACATGGGAAACAGGAAGATTTCTGGGTGATCTGAGGTGAGTCTGATCCACTGTTAGCGGCATAATCAGAAGCACCTGGATCCTCACCTGTGCGCAATAGAGCTTCAGTTTCAACACACACCTGCTTCTTCAGTCCTCTGTGAGAGTGTTTTCTGAGGCCGGGGAAGTTATATTAAAAAGAAGGAATTGCCTGAGCTCCAACACTGTCACAAATTTTTTTATCTGTGAATAAAAGTCAATAAAGCATGATACCTAAAATGGAGGTTTTGACATAATAATTACAGAATTATGCTAAAAGATCCACCAGCCAACATTTAACATAACAGTAGGAATGCTGTACATCAAATGTCCAGTAGATGTCAGTACTCCTAAACAAGCTGTTGAACAGGGCTTTGCATAATCAGGCTTTGGTGAATCAGTTGGTCGGAAAGATATGACACATTCATGAGGCTTCATCATACCATCACTACTAGAAACTCACTGGAAACCATAACTGAGGCTAAGAAACAGACAATCCAACAAAGGATAAAGGGAGACAGAGACAATAAATACACAGATAGGTGATTAGGGGAAGTAGAGACAGCTGGGGAGAATGAGGCAAGGCTGAACAGAATCACAAAAGACAAGACACAGGAAGCAGAACTAAAAGCAAATCAACTTACAAAATAAAACAGGAACTGATAACTAAACATGGAAACTAGACATGAATGAACATAACACAGGGGACTTGACACGTGAGAAAGGAACACAGGGAGGAACTAAACTAAAACATGATTAAATATACTTAATAGGAAGCAAATACAAACATCAAATGAACAGCAATAGAATGCAAAAAAAAGCTTGAAAGTCCAAAAACACTGGGTAGCAGACCCAGGACCATGACAAAACATGAGTATACTATTAACTGTGTTACATCTGCTAGCTTAAGAAACCTGTCTTGTGCATTAATGCAGGGGTTTCCCAACACAACAGGTACGGCCACATTCTTGACCTTATAGTCGGGGCAGATATCCACAGATGTCTTACTGTTTTCTAACCTAAGGCAGTCCTGCTGGACATAATTATAATAATATTTGGAAAATTAATATATGTGTTCTGTTTTCATTCAGGCTTAAGTACACTGTTGGCTGGGGTAGGAGGCAGGAACTTGGACAGAAAGTTTGCAGATTGGTCGCAGAAGGATCCACTGAACTATGGCTGAAAACCAACAGAACCAGCCGTTCTGAAATTTTCTTTGGATGACTGGCTAATACATCCATTCAACAGACGATCCAGTACTTTTGTTCAGAGGAAAATATCTCTGCAACTGTTGGGCGCATTGTGGTTTGTCCTCAGGGTGAATCCTAATAATATGGGTGGTCAATCCTCTCTGCGGCTGGAAATTTTGTATCTGGATTGTCACAAACATCTCCTCTCTATCTCTTGATGTTTGCGTCAGAGTGAGAAACGTGACACACACACAGAACTGTTTAAATGAACGATGGTGGTCTGAGGTGACAAGTTTTCTTTGCCGATGTCAGCGCAGATCCTCAGTTCGACCAGGATTGGGGTCAACCAGAATGTAATGCCATTTTTGATTCCCATTTGTCCAATTACCAGCCCACCACGTTCAGTGGAAATTTGTGCTGGAGTCAGTTTTCACTGTGCTGCTCAGTGTATAGCAGGTATGTAGTGTCCCAGAAATCCCTCAGTATAATATTTGTTAATGATTCATCACAACTGATCTTTTGATTTGGTTCTGATGACAAGAGCTGATGTTCAGTTAAACTGTTGACCTTCTTTAGTTCATGGCTCATATATCCACAACTGATATTTTGGCACTTACATGAGGAAGTATTATAGCGGTTCTGGCTGTTGAATATATAACAGTGACCCACCTGTTGATTTACAGTAAATATGCTGCAAACCAGCAGCAGCAGCATTACAAAGATAGTGGCTTCCTGAAATCATTAACACGTGTAGCTCCAAAGATGGCCTCTCTCTGACTCACCCTCTGTTTGCCTGTTTGTTCCCCCCACCCCACAGCAGCTCATGTAGGAAATGATCTGGTATGAGGAAATGTTTCATGCTTAACCTGTGTGATGACGATCAAAATGACATGTTTTCACATAGTGGTCGCAAATCTCTCCACTGTCAGCAACGCAAGAATGATATGGTTTTGGCCTTTTATGTTTTAGCCAACAGCAGGTTATTTAACCCTAACTGATGCAGTGTGCAGGTTCTTATTTCTTAAACAATCCTGTCAGAAGACATAATCCTGTGGTTGTGGAAAAGATGGTGCTCCATTTGAGAAGAGTGACATCAGGGTAAGAAGAGCGATGCTTGGTATCTACAGTACACGCCTGTGAGGGCTGTGATGAGGTTGCGCCAGTTGGTCAAGTCAAGGTTCAGCGACATTATGCGCAAAAAAAAATGTGGTCAGCTGACTTCCTGAATATACTGAGTGACCAGGTTTTTCCATCATTGGATCTTTTTCTTCCTTGATAGGATGGGCATATTCCAAGATAACAAAGGCTCCACAGAGTCCAGACCTTAACCTGATTGTGAGTCTTTGTGATCACGGGAAAAGACTTTCCTCTAAGCAGGAGCAACAAAACTAGACTTAAAGTAACACAAATTAAAGACACCTCACGCAGTCATGTTGTCTGCGGCTGTTCTGTGTCTCTTTGTGGTCATTGCAGTCCTTTGTGTTTGTCCTTTGTTTCTTTGTGACAGAGACCTGCAGCAGAAGCAGAGTCCTGTTCTACTGTCATGGTCTGTGCGATCTGTGGGATGCTGCGGTCCCTTGTGAGTTCAGGGTTTTTCCATTGTTGTGTTCCACCCTGCTGGACGGAGTCAGGGTTTTCACCGATGTGGAACTCCCAGTCTTTTACAAGAGTGTCAGCTCACATGGAGTGGCATTTTTGTCTCTGGTAACCCCACTGCCCATTGCCTGTTGTTTGGAGCACTGCAGCCCTTGCCTGAAAGTGTCTTGCTTCTCCCTAGTCACGCCATCCACCTGCCTGCCCTCCTGGGACAACTAGTTTGGGGGAATCACAGAACCAGCCTATCGCTCTCTCAGCAGAATCACTGACCCCTCAGTGTAAGCCGAAATATAATTCTCCCCCTCCCGCTTTTAGGACAACTTTACTCACTCCAAATCCCATAAGACTCACTGACCCATTCTCCTCCAGTGGAAAACCAAGAAAATCAGTTTATTTTTTCCTGTTGTCAATAAAGTGATTGAATTTGTTATTGCTGTTGGGTGTGATCTGCGCTTGAGTCCTCTCCTTTTCCCTGGTAGCCACTGCTAACTACAACTACAAAGCAGGATTTGGGTTTATGGTTCAGTTTCATTTCTGGGTTGTTGGTGTTTCAGAGGTGGTGCCCTTCTTACTGACAACTTCAAGCTTCAAGCCTAACCTGTTCTGGAGTGATTTATGTTCAAGAAAATAATGTTACCATTCTTGGAAGATTCCTCAGACCTTAATGCACAAATAGTAGGAGGGGCTTAAGGTTTTTAAGAACGTCTAATTGGTAAGTGGACTAGTTCTTATATAGCACTTTTCTACACTGACTGAGCACTCAAAGCACTTTATACAACACGTTTACATTTACCCCATTCATACAAGCACTTCCATGATTCACTAAGCTAAGTGCTTTTATTATCTAACATTCATACTCCAACGCTTGCATCGGAGAGCAACTTGGGATTCAGTATCTTGCCCAAGGATACTTTGGCATGCAGCCTGGAGCAGCCAGGAATTGAACCGCTGACTTTCCGATCAGTAGGAGACCTGCTCTACCTCCTGAGTTAGAGCCACCTCATAAATCTTTGTCTTTCCCTGATGAATCAGCAATAAATATAGATTTTCAGACACAATTTTATGACTTGATGTTTTTTCCCCTCCCCTTTGGCCACAGTTAATTTGAAAACAGTCCCTCTGAACTGGTGATCATGGCACCTATTTGTACTTGCTGACCTTACATCAAATCTGCACACAGGCAAAGCTTACATTAAAATTCTGTTTGTATATTTAGTCTTTGTTTACTCTCAGACTGTTAAACACCTGCTGGGCTGCAGCTGCAAGAAAAAGACTATAACCTGTCAAGTTCTGCTGTTACTCCTCTAATATACTCACATTTACTCACTGCTCATTTGGCCTAATCTTAAAATCAGAGAGGGTCTGGCTCCTGAATCCAGACTGGGAGCTGATTCTACAGAGGGGCCTGAAAGCTGAAGGCTCTGCTTTTAGACACTCTAGGAACTGAAAGTAAGCCTGCAGCCCGAGAGCAAAGTGCTCTGTTAGGATAATATGGAACTATGAGGTGTTTAAGATATTTTTCTGAGTATCTGGATGGAGAATTTTTTCTTTTTTTCTTTTTTTACTTGAGATTCAGTTGGAGGCGGCCTGCAGTGACGTCTGTGGCGCTGAAGATATTTTCATTGCCTCATTAGTCATAAGGTAGTAAGGAAAATATCTACGGAAACAAAGGGTATAGAAATGCACAGCATGTAAAGATAAAAGACATAATTTTTTTACTCAGATTTGTCATAAGTCCAGTCACCAGAGTTTATTATTACATGCAAATAAGACCATTAAAAAGACCATTAAAAAAAAGAAGAAGCAAATTCCTTCTCCCTGTATCATATCTCCCTGACAATAGTAGCAAAAGGCCAAATCTTGAAATGCTGCAGCCAGATGGTGCACCAAACTGTCCTAAAACACCAGAGAGGAAAACAATCTCAGTTTTAATTTGCAGCAGCGTGTGATCAAAAACAGCAAAATGAAATATAAAATCACTGTAACTACAGATTTGGTCTCAATTTTAAACGCCAATAAGTGACATCAGAAAATTTGAAATATTGAAAAAAAAACATATATACAAACACCTTAAAGTTAGCTCTTCTTACCTGATCCACTGAATAACCTGAGAAATGTTTTGTTTTTTAAAAGGCTGCAGTTTTGACGTTCATTATACCATTCATCTAATATTAAGGTCCTATTTACAACATCACGATGCAAATATCAGAATCAGAATCAATTTATTGTCATTACATGTCAAACATATAACGAAATGGAGTTCCAGAACACCCATCCAAGAGATAAGTGTTCTGCGACCTTGCATGTGTCTCAGAGCGAGACACACACACACACACACAGACACACACACACACACACACAGTGTCCTTTATTACAGATGTTTTTCCAGTTGGTCTCAGCAATAGTGAGACCAGCGTCACATTTGACACTTTGTTGGGACCCCTTCAGTGCAGAAGGTACATGCAGTGGACTACAGTATAAATTAGTCTGTGACTGTTATTTCTGTGAACTTTGTCTAAATCCTAGGGATTCACTGCAGATACGAACAGACTAACCTGATTTAGGAGGGTTTCCCTATCAATTTGAGACAAGTCCACCAAAGAGGAAAGCTTCATACTCAGACCTGCAACATCTAGAAACACAAAGACACCGGGTTAAAGGTCAGAATTGTCTTTTGAATACCTTCTTGACTCTAAACATCAAAAACAAATGAGCCTGAATCCATTACTAACTGGGTTACATGTAAACGAGTCATAAAATCTGTTGTAGCTCAGGTGAAAAACAGACAACATCACAGAGCAAGAAGTGCACCAGTTCTCCTGGAATGAACTAAAACACACACAAAACCATCCAGCATGTATCCTACCTGTTACCCAGTGACAGCTGGGTGTAGGCTCCAGCCACCCTGCAACCCAGAACTGAGTGGGTAAGAAAGCCAGGCTGACTCATTAATACTCACAAGCTGGTGTGTTGGCTGGTGGAGAATGAGCTGTTTCACGGTGTCAGGGCGGGGTGGTGGCTCTAGACTGGTGTGTAGGTGTTCGGCGGTTTGTATTGTTTACTCAGTGGATAAAATGGCAATTGCTTAAAAGTAAACTACAGGAAATTAATAAGTAGTGGCTAAAGCAAATAATAGACAATTAAATAAATAAATTAGATAGAGAACAGACAGATAGTGGACCAGTGGTTGCCTGACTAACTTCACAGCCTTTGGAAGAATATGTTTATCTTGTCCCTGAAGGCTTTGCCACAATGTGTAGAGGAGAGTGAGTAGATGCCACTATGTCATATAGGACAAATAGAAACTGACCTTCAGCCCTTTCAGATATTCAACAGTTAACATCGTAACAGGAAATGTTTAGTGGTAAGCTAACAAGTACCTGATTGAATAAGGTACTTGTTGCTGGCACTGGCATCTTATCCAGTTTACACTGGTTAAATCAGATGTGTTTGTAATTTCATACAATGTCGACTTTGTCCAATTCAAAATGGGCCCATGCAGAAACAGACTTTTACTCATCCTGAGTTAAGAGGCTCAAATGTGGGGACTGACTTGTCCATTGGAGATTTCCATCTAAGATTTTCCAAATTCTGTCAGTAATAAAATGCTGCCTGCATGAGCAGCAAATGTACAAAATGTATGCAGAAAGTAGTTATTAAAGATGGTTGAACCAGTGCCAGAAGTAGGCATACACTTCCAGGCTATGATATTAACTTGTCCTTGTTTGGATGGTTTGGACCATGAGTAGTTCCCATGTGTTTACTTTCATTTTTGAAATTTCTACAATTTTGCAGTATACATTTATAAAGAGTATAATGTAGTTATAATGTGACCTTCTCAGTTGAAAATATTGACACAACCCATTAAGATTCCTTACTTTAACATTTTCAAAATGTTTTCCTGTAACTTACGTGGACTTTTTTGCTTCTGCACTGATGCTGATTTCCAGGGTCTGACTGACATTAGTGTAGAGCTGAGCTCTGTGGTCTGGGGTTGGAGGCAGAAACTGAGGCAGAAAGTCTCCTTCTGTGCAGGACGGCACAGCAGGATCCACTGAAACATCACAGAAAGCAACAATGTCAATCATTAGGATGGAACTGCTAACATGTCCATTAATAAGATGCTTATGCGCTTTGGTTCACACTGAAATACATCTGCATCTGTTTGGTGATTGGCTGTTTGTCGGACCGGAAGATTAATCCTAATGAATTTGGTGGTCAGATCTCTTTCTGGTCCTCTGTCCCTAGTTGTACCACATATGGACCTTCATTACTGCTATTGGTGGGGCTAAATGACAGAGTGCAAGACTGCAAGAGGACAAGAAAGGGCACGAGGTCAAATCAGACTATCCTTCTGTCTCATGTGACATTTAGGGCTGAAGCTATCGATTATTTTAGTAATCGAGTATTCTATCGATTATTCTATCGATTACCCAAATAACTGGATAAGAAATACTTTTTTCACATTAACAGTTCATCTGCATATTTTAACTTACGTACTGCAGTTTTTCCACTGTGTGAAACAAACAGGGTGGATGGAGCAGCTACAAAGTTCTCTTTTCTTCACTTGCTGATTAGGTGGTTGATGAAGGACCACCAGCTGTTTCCCAGGAAAGGTTTAATAGTGGTTTGGGGGGGGGGGGGGCTCCTTTGGACGCTAGAAAAACATTTACTTTCACTCCACCTGAGCTCACCGTCTCTATAACGCTTCTGCCAGCTGACTGCTGCTGATGTGTTATCAGTGTTTCTGTTAAAAAACTGGTTGCTGCAAGAGTGTAGTCTTGTAATGCTTTGTATTCACAAGCATTTTCCTGAATACATTTCTACTGCAGGTCTATATTTAGTCATTAATCAGGGATTAAAGTATAAAAAAATAGCAGTCCTGCAGGATACGATTATCACCAATAATGTTCATTAAAAACAAAATAATCAAAATAATACATATTTTATAATAATAATAACTTTATTTATACAGCACATATCAAAGTAAAGTTGCAAAGGGGTTCAAGCAGAAAACACACAAAGCTTAACAGAGAATAAAATGAGACATTAAACTGTCCATAATTAATAACAAAAAGCATGGACAATACCACACTTAAACAAAATGTAAGGGCAAAATAACATTTAATTCTTCACATATCTGAAGAGTCAAGCTAACATTTTTCTTTTAAAAACTGTTTTTTAGAGTGACTTTAAAGTAAAAATGTGTGTTAAAGAACAATGGAGAAAAAACTTCATTCAGCAGCTGAAATCAAAATGTCCCCGAAGCTGTCAGTAGATATTCATGTTGTGGCAGTAGAGGGGGCCGCAGTTGCACCAATCTGTGGTGTGCTGCTTATGAGACGTATGGTCATGTTTTGGGGCAGCCCGTACGATACCAGCACATCTTTGATCTACGGAGAGGAAAAACAACAAAGAGATATGATCACTGTTCTTTAGATCTGAGGGTTCTTCAGATCTGCCCACCCAGAGGAATTCTCTGTCCAATGAAAACTATGAAAAGTCACTCTGATTCATACAAATTATATTAGCAGTCTTGTATGCATTAGTGTCACTGTTGAGTTTGTACGTTTTGCCAGCTGTGCATTTTTTTTATTTGCATCCTAGCTTACTATGAAAATTACTACAGTGAGCTACTCTACACACACTTGCACACACCTTTTAAAATTACTCAAACCTTCTCAAAACTGTTCTGTTGCTCATACACCCATTTAAAGAGAAGTAACAGCCATCAATGGCTAGCAAAATAATCCAAAATTTCATCCAAAGATGACTTCCCAGTAGCACTTCTGTGAGAGGGTGTGACATGTCCCCCAATATATTCACCTAGCCACGCAGTCTGCCTTTACACAAATTTGTGAAAGAACGGAAAGAACAGTCAATGAAGTCAGTGTTCAAAATATTTAAGGGTTCATTTGAGGAAACATATATTTATAAAAGTAGGACCTTTAATAATTTTAGTGCTTCTTTAATTTGTAGTTGGTAAATTGTTTCCATATAATCCAAGGTGCAGTTGTCTGATGCTCTGATCGGATTTCTGAATAAGAATAGACCTACCCGTGTGAGGAAGGAATCGGTATCAATTTGAGACAAGTCCACCAAAGAGGTGATCTTCATTCTCAGAGCTGCAACATCTAGAAACACAAAGACACATTAGAATCAAGGCCAGAATCAACGCTTTCATCCTTTAGTGATCACTGTGCGCTATTCAGTGCGGAGATAAAGTTACTGCAAGTAGTTGCATTTATCAAAGTTTGCAAGCAGCCTGAACTCTGTTGAGTCTGGTTGTGTGAAACTCATGTCAACCATGTTGTCCTGACAGACTAAACACAAATGGCCTGGAAACACCAGAATGGGCCAACATCTATCGGTGTATCTTTGCTAAATGCTTTGTCTAGGAACTAAGTAGCACACGTTGGGGAATTTTAGGTCAGCAAAAAAGTGATTTCTGCATTAGTTGTTGAACTAGGCCTCTGTGTAACCATCAGGGGTTAGTTAGCTCAGTAGCTTATCTCTAATAATCTATTTACTTCCTGCTGGCATTTTGTTCATCATTATATATTTCTTACTTTACTGATGTTCAGCTTAGTCAGCAGTTCACACAGTTGATTGCAGAATGATGTAGACAGCTGTGTCGACCACAAACATTTGTGTTTTTGTTTAGTGATGAAATGCTGCAAAATACACCTGACATAACACAAAACCAGGTATTGCATGGACTTACAAATCCAAGAATTGTGAGTATTGTGAAGTGGCACAAAACTGTGTTGGTGTGACCAGCAATCAATAGATATGACCAAATTTTAGAGTAACCGTGTTCACTAAGCATCACTTCCTGTTATTCATACTCACAAGCTGGTCCGCTGGCTGAGGGTGTATTTGATAGAGGAAGAGATGTAGTTGGTGTACTGGCAGGAGTTGTTGGAGGCACTGTGGTTTTTAATGGATCTATAAACAAAGTCATAGTAAGATGTTATAACTCAGGTACACTGATCCAGTAAATCATTAGTGGAATTTAAAATGTGGGTCAAATGGGGAAGGGCTCTACTGACCGTTCGCAACAGTCACAATGACACACCGAAGCTCTGAGTGATACTTAGTTCCACTGTGAAAATAAATCAATACAAACACTCGCAAAATGATTCTTTATATATTTTAACATCATGTTTCCTTTTCAAGACAGTTCAGCTGTCCAGCACTCCGTAAGGAATGCTGAATGATCATGACTAGATAATCCAAAGACAAGTCAGAGCAGAAAACTATATTTGCACATACACACTGAAGAGACATCTGATGCTTTTGCGGCATGAAAGAGCTGGCTCTTTCAGCTCCCAAGTGGCTCCTCGGATTTTACTTAAAAGAAGGTGTAAAACGAATTACTAATTATGTTTCTTTATATACTCAACATAGAGTGCTCCAAATACAAATTATAAAAATAAAAGATTGGCACTCAGAAAAACCAAGGGCCTTTGAAGGTTTGATCCTGTTTCTCCTACCTGATATGACCTGCACTATTTTGTTCTTCTAATTGCACTGATGGATGAACAGTTCATATATGTCTGTGCACAAGGGCGTAGGAATGGGTTTACTATTGGGAAGGGGGGGGGCACAGATCGGAAACCTGACAGATCTGTCAATACTCTGAGCAAAGCGTCAAAAAAGCTATTTGATCTTTTACGTTCTTCTTTTTCAAATGTTCCTTGCAAAAATAGTGCTGTGTACACCTATATTATTGCATTTATATTTACATATGTACACCCAATAATAAAAACCCCCAAACAAAATGGCTTGAGTCTTTTATCAAGCATAATGACCATGTCATTCCAGGGCTGTACGCCCTGTGTCTTTTGTCTTCTTGTCTAAGAGTTCAGCTCTTTTTATGTCGTTTTAAGCTTCCTGGTTTTCATGTTGCCTTCTGGCTCCAATTATGATCTCAAAAGATAGAAAATATTTATTGTATCAAAGGAAAGCCAACTAGCCTTTTATGACCAAACAAACTGCATAAAGGGAAACACATCAGGCAACAAGTTAATCATATAGTTCATTAGTTAATCACTCAACATTAAAACCCCCCTCTTTAAAAAATACACACAACCACATGTGTGACTTTGAAACTGTGCTACAGTTCACTTCGTTCAATTCTGGAATTTCAGTTTCCAGATTTTTATATGGTAATTGATATGAAACATGAGACTGACTTGAAAAGTGCCTGGACAACAAAACAGATGGGGTGGCTTTGTCCATCTTCACTCTCAGATGGTGTCCAGCTCAGGGAGAACTGTCCCGGTCCTGCTTTATTCACTATTATTAAGTTGTACGGCCCGCTGTAGAGCAGCTCAGAGATCCTTCAGGAAACAGAAAAGCAAGAACCTCGTCAATTTTCTTTTTTCAAAACCTCTCCGTGCGCAAAGAGAGCATCGTTTTGTTTGTTGTTGTTTTTTTATCTATCAGAACAAACCTTTAACCTGGACAGGTTTTTTTCTACAAAGCAACCAACCTTATAAGTGTTTCTTCCTGCTTAAGTTTCAGCTGTTTACTGCTGTTTTAGACTAATCATGTTGTTTTTATGTCCTTATATCTGTATGGTATTGGTTGTGTTTCATTTGTTGTGGTCTTGTCTAATTTGTTTAAGTTTCATCTCATGCACTGGAGTTTGTCATGCAAAAATCATGTCAGATAAATAAACCTGAAACAGTGGCAGATTTGTATTTCACTTATGCTCAGATGTCTAGCCAGAGGCTAGCCTTCATGAAATATTTAAACTTTCATATGTTAGTTAATGAAGTCTTTAGATGTGTCTTCTTTTCACTTACCTGGAGTTAAGTGCCTCTGCAGTGATGCTGATTTCCAATGTTTGATTCACACTGTTGTAGAGCTGAGCTCTGTGGGCTGGTGTTGGAGGCAGGAACCTGGGCAGAAGAGTCCTTCTGTGCAGGATGGCACTGCAGGATCCACTGGAAGAATACTGAAAAGTTAACTAGATTTTCACAGGATGTCATGATGATCCGTAATAAAATATCTCTGCATCAGCTGGATAGATTTCCATTTCTTGGTCCAGATAATCTAGAATCCTAATAACACTGGTGGTCAAACCTCTGGGCCAACAATAATTTCATTGGCAGCCATAGCAGCTCTTAGGGGTTATCGATTATAGGTATGAAAATATGGAGTGGTACCTCTAAAGACAAATTGGATTGGTATTTTGCTGATGGCATCATTGGTAGTTAATGTTGTTTGTGTCCCGTTGATTTGAGTCAGGGTGATGGTCTGGCTGGGGAAGTCCTCCATCACCAGTTGTACTGCATATGGACCTTCATTAATGCTGCTGGTGGGGCTGAATGACAGAGTACAAGAGGACTGCAAAAGGACAAAAAAGGAGCTTGAGGTCAAAATAACCAAAATATTGTCTGTTGTGTAATTAAATTTAAGACTGTTAATGAACGCAGAAAAGTACATTTTTTGAATAAATTAATTGAGTTTTAAGATATCGATCTGAACTGTGTTGAGATTAAACTGTGTCATTTTCTGCCTGTGTAAACTATTTGCTGTCACATGTTACATTAGATTAACAGCTGTTACCGATGAGAGGCTGAGGACAGACGGTGGAGTGCAGGGGTTACACTCGGACAGGAGAGTGATTCCATTTCTGCATTTAACCTCGTCCCCATCAGGGTCAAACATCAACAGGCTGAGATTTCTCTGACAGTTTGAGGGAACTCTGAGAGAGAACAGAAAAATTTAAATCAGCGTTTCCCACCTGCTGCAGTCATTTCCATGACAAACTTCAGTACAGTTGCCAATACAGACAGTGAGTGGGCTTACCTCACAGTCGGTATGATGGTGGTCTGGGGTGATGTGTTGGCTTTGCCGGTGTCAGACCGATTCCTCATTTCCACCGAGGTGAGAGCTCTCCATGCGACGATGTTATTTTTTATGAAATCTAGCCAGTTGCCGCCATCCATCCTTTAGGAAAAAAATCATAGGAAGCTGTCAAACTTTGAGAATAGTATGTAACAAATTATTCATAAAACATGGGCATGAGATACCAAAGGAACAGAGCTGGTTCTCTCATCCTTCAGTGACATGGAGTTACTTTTCTTTAGTGTGACTGAGCACTCACAGAAGCTGAAAATTAGAACTGCTGGGAACCAGCCGAGTCATAATTCCCTCTGACTGACACCACTCTCCGCTGCTCTCTTGATCTACATTTTTTATGACATGAGTCTCGGTCCCACAGTTACTGCTGAGGCAAACCCAAGAGGCACCCTCCATGCACGAGTGGAAGTTCAGCTTATACCGCAGGTTCACCTGTAGATTTACAGCAAAAGGCGTTTAAGTACTGTCACATTTCAAAAAGAAGTAAATTAGTCTAGAAAGAAAATCCACGCACCGTAACAGATCCATTCGCAAAAGTGTCTTGTGGGTAGTAGGTCATCATAGTGCCAGAAAAATGAGAAGCCTGAGTGCTGCAGACCAGCAGCAGCAGCAGCAGCAACACAGAGAGCGGCATGATGGACATGTGTCTCTGTTCAGAAAGGCACAAATCACTGACAGCACCAACACCTGTACTTCCAAAGAAGCCTCTCTTTCACTCTCTGAGCATTTTTTTTGTTGTCTTTCTCCCACACAGAAGCTCATTTAGTTTGTTACCTGGAATGAGGAAACATCACTTTATTCCAGATGGGGATGGGCCATGAACACATGTTCCCTGAACAAAATGTCAGAAACACAATTTTTTTCCCTTTTTTAAATGAGCATGTACATTTACAAGCTAATAAAAAATCTCACTATTTTAAATTGAATATAGATACTTATTTTCATTTATTTTTATCTGCAGATGACACAGCATGCCAGCTTTTCCAGAAATAACGATATATGAAAGTGTGCGTGTGTGTGTGTGTGTGTGCCTTTTGAGGCATTTTGATTAGGGGTCAAAATGCATTACTGAATATTAAATTAAAGACTAAGACAAAAACAATCTAAACAATTCATCTTAAAGCATCAAAACCTTCTGCTGCATCTGTTTCAGTGATTCATATCAGGTGAACAAACTGCAGCTGCTGCTAGTTTGACATTTTTTAATGTTGAGACATAAACTGGCCAAACAGGAAGTAAACTCAGTGCATCAAAGAAACATATCATGTAAGTCTGATCTGGCTTTCCATCAGGTTGCCTGCAGATAGTGAGAATCTTTGTTTTCAAAGCTACAGCAAATGAATCATCTTTACTTTCCAGACCAAAAGGGGGTGTCTCTTCAGACGTGGGACATGTAACATTACTTCATGCTGCATCAGTAAAAGGAAACCATTCTTCAGTTCAGACATGGCTCATTTTGGTCTAAATGTTTCAAAGGAACCAATCCCTGCCAGCCTGTTGCAACGCACTTAAGGCACACAAACACACACACATTCACAGATTCTCATCTTTCAAACACACACACACACACACACACACACACACACACACACACACACACACACACACAATTGCTTTGTCTGCAGCAGCTGTTTCACTTTCAGCCTGCATTATGTATTTAACCTCTTCATATTTTTAACATTATTGTTTTATCTTCCTTTGGAAAATCTGTTGCTCTGCTGCCAGAAGAACTCTCTGTTTGTCTGATGGATCATACCCTGCCAGCGCCACACCCTTCACATGAACAAGCTCACAGCTACATTGTTGAGAACCACTTTCACGTGAACACTTATCCTGATGTTACGGTAAGTAAATCCAGAGAAGGACAAGAGATCCTGGGTGTGCTAAACTTACTTAAAACTACAGGCCCTAGCTATCAGTGTTGGGTGAGGACATGTGAACATAAAAATAGGTTTCAAGAGAACTCTGTCAACCCAGGAAAAACAGCAATGGAATTTGAATTATTGAGGAAGCAGTCCACCCACTGCTCCTAGTGACACATTAAGGATCAGAGTGACACTTGGTGAGACTGTGGAAATAAATATTAATAATACAGGAGGTAATCAAGCCATTTGATTCAGGTGTGTTGGATCAGGGACACATCTAAAAGCTGCAGGACACCGGCTCTCAAGGCCTGGAGTTGGCCACCCCTGGCCTAGAACTTCGGGTGAGTGAGTACGGGAAAAGGACCTGCAAAGTGTACCTGATTCTAACGGCAACGCCGTCAAATCACAGCGAGTCGAGTCGACTCGCACTGAGTCGTTCCGTATGGAAAAGCCCTATAGGTGACCATATATGTTCCGTATGTGTGTGCATGAGTGTGTGACTGGTGTGTGTGTGTGTGTGAGAGTTTGTGTGTGCGCGCGTGTGTGTGGACAGCTGTGCCTGGGTCTGTGGCTTAATGAGCCTTGGCACCTGTGGGACTCGGTTGCGGAGGGCGGGAGTTACCCCTCCCTACCGCTCCACGCTGCTCCCCACTGATCGTCACTGCCGCCCCTGGGGTGTGGGTGCCCGTGGGTCCCGGGGTGCATGGCCGGATGTCTTGGCGTGGCCCATTCCCTTGGCGGCTGTGGCCTGGGGATGGCTTGGGTCTCTTTGGCGTGGCGGGGGGCTCTGCTGGGTGTCGGCCGTTCTCGGGTGCTTGGGGCCTCGGGGGCCGCATTCTCGGCTCTAATGGGGGTGCCGGCCTGCGGGGGGCTGCTCATCGCCTCTGGCTCTCTGGACTCTTGCCCTTTGGCTGTGGGGGCTCCGTCTGTGGTCTCCCTCCTTCCTCCTCAAGGGTGCACGCGGTTGCCATCAGGATGTGTGGCCTCAGGTCTTCTGAGCTCCTAGTGGGCTGTGGATGGCCTGGGTCCCCTGGGTCCTTCCCTATGCGCCTCTGGATCGCGGGGGGCATGGTTGCAGTTTCTTGCCCTCGTTACTGAGTACATTGCATGACAGAGGCACATACACACACATTACTGCAAAATAACAAAATTTTGTGTATGTGTGTATGCATATGTATAGTTGTGTGAATGTGTGTATGTGTGTATATCTGCTTTTCTTCGATTTTTTTTTTTGCCCCTTTCTTTCCTAACCCTAACCCTGTAACGGTGAATCCACCAGTATGTGCAAGCTCTTTAATCAAAATTTTCTTATTTACTGTTTCAATAAAAAGCATAAAAACAATAATTTGCCTAATAAATACCAACACAGTCTTTAGTTTAAAGACAAGTTTTGACAGAACTCTAAAATATTTTCCTGTTTCTATGATAGGTGTTCTCATAAATTTGTTAAGCAATGTATTTGTAGTTATCATAGGACAATATGCATAATTTTGGAGAACAAACTCTTTCTCAGCACTGCCCCTACAAATAAAGCCAAGAGCTTTTCCATAATGACAAAATGCTTAAACAACTACAGCAGCCATTGTGATTTTCTATTGGTGGAAACCACCTGGCAAATTTTCTGCTTCAGTGTAACAGCTGGCTGCTGTACACAGTTTGCAAGTGTTGTTGTCAAACCTGTCTAAAGAGTTTCATAACACCACAGATCACATTCCTCACCTGACTGTGTGTGGGGGAAAAGGCTGATGGGAAAAAAAGGTTGATGTAACTGTTAGTAATGGTTTTTTGCATCTGCCTTTCTTCTTTATCCAGAAGGACAAATATTTTCATTTTATTTAAATGGAGTTTTTTTTTTTTTTACTTTGCATTGATGCTGATTTCCAGGATCTGATTGACAGGGTTTTAGAGTACAGCTCTACAGGCCTATCTAAAATACAACATGTACTTTTAAGGAAAAAAAATCATATTTGTTAATGTATCGTTCTTACAGAAGTGCCACAGTTAGACCTGGAGCTCATTAGCTGTACTACTGACAGCTGGCAATATAAAAACTGTGGGTTGATTGTTCCAAGGTTATTTTAACCATGCCAGGCCACTTCAGTTATGCCTGCCTTGTAGTAGCCAGTCTGTACCTACATTAAATCTTTTCAATTGTTTACATTTAATGTTGCAGCTTTTCTGCTTTATTATTTACCCCCCAGAGGCTGGATGAGATCAGATCATGTTGCTGCTATTAACAATTTTATTATGCTTTAGCTTTTAATGGTAATTTGATAAAGTGTTTTTTCATTATATTACCTTCTCATTTATGTTGTTAATGACAGAATAAGCTTCAAAAAATGCTCAGCGCTTGTTCTGTGAGTGACATGAGTGGTTGATGGGAAAACGAAGCTGTTCTTGGGTAAATGAAGTTGTCTTTCAGGGAGCCTCACATTCAGTCTCTGCAGTCTCAGTGAAGTGCAGTGAATGTAGTACAGAAATTAGACTGCTTTGTAAACAGAAGGTAGAAATATTGTACTACGTGATTCCAAATGTAGGGTTATCAACTCTTGACAGGATCCCTGCAATCAAGTTAAATTACACTTCTGAATATCATTATATTTATTTATTTAATCATAAGTCATAATAACGGCCATCAAATCCTTATTTCCTTGCATTGTTACATTATTAATACTGCTGTGTTGCTGGTGTGTCGGTCAGTCCAGACTACTGTCTGGGAGACAGTCGATCACCATTTTATTTATGCAGATTTCCTTGTTATTTCCCCACAAAAGACACAATAAAGATTAAAAATGATTCCATTAAACATTCAATGTATAAATAGTAAAAAATCTAAAACTGCTGTGAACCTGCTGCAGAAAAGTAAGTTTAAAGTCAGTTTAGTAAAGAGAAAGAAACCATATGTATTTTGATAATCAAACAGCAGGGGTCCCTGTGGTCTTCATTTCCACTTGGCAAAAGAGCATGTCAGAGAGGGATGCACTTAATTTAGTTTTATTTATACGGCACCAAATCACAACAGTAGTCACACTTTACATTGTAAGGTAAAGACCCTACAATAATACAGAGATAATACACTCCCCGACCACTTCATTAGGTACAGCTTTCTAGTACCGGGTTGGGCCACCTTTTATCTTCAGAGTTGCTTTACTTCTTCATGGCACAGATTCAACAAGGTGCTGGAAACATTGCTCAGAGATTTTGGTCCATATTTACATGGTAGCATCACACATTTGCTTCGGATTTGTCAGCTGCACACAGAGGGTGCAAATCTCCTGTTTCACCACATCTCAAAGGTGCTCTGTTGGATTGAGAGCTGGTGACTGTGGAGGCCATTTGAGTATAGGGAACTCATTGTCAGTTGTATCTTCTATACTTCTATCCATGAAGCCAGATGATACACATCAGTTAGTGAAACTGCAGGAAAGTCTTAAAGACATAAAGGCCTGGATGACCTCTAATTTCCTGCTTCTAAATTCAGATAAAACTGAAGTTCTTGTACTCGGCCCCACAAATCTTAGAAACATGGTGTCAAACCAGATACTTACTCTGGATGGCATTACTTTGGCCTCCAGTAACACTGTGAGAAATCTTGGAGTCATTTTTGACCAGGATATGTCCTTCAATGTGCATATTAAACAAATATGTAGGACTGCTTTTTTACATTTGCACAATATTTCTAAAATTAGAAACACCCTGTGTGAGAGTGATGCTGAAAAGTTAATCCATGCATTTATTATTTCTAGGCTGGACTATTGAAATTCATTATTATCAGGCTGTCCTAAAAGCTCCCTGAAAGGCCTTCAGCTGATTCAAAATGCTGCAGCTAGAGTACTGACAGGGACTAGAAAGAGAGAGCATATTTCTCCAATATTGGCTTCTCTTCATTGGCTCCCTGTTAAATCTAGAGTAGAATTTAAAATCCTTCTCCTAACATACAAGGTCTTGAATAATCAGGCCCCATCTTATCTCAAAGACCTCATAGTACCATATCACCCAAATAGAGCACTTCTTTCTCAGACTGCTGGCTTACTTGTGGTTCCTAGGATACTTAAAAGTAGAATGGCTGTTTGTTTGTTGAAAAACTTATCAAACGGGCAATATTTGCTTCTTCTAAGTCTGCAAGCAAAGCTCCTTCTTCTTCATAGAATTTTTGGCAGTCCTGCTTCTTCTTCTGTATTGTTTAACGACAAATAAAGTTCTGAAAAAAACTTATGTTGACATCACTTCTATTGTGGTTTTATTTATTTATTATTTTTATTATTTTTATTTCTGTTGTGGCTTTTGTATTTGACCTGACACCTCTGGGCCACCATAGAGAAAAACGGTTAGAGACGTGAACAGGTTGGTGGTGTACCATGGGCTTCTGTTTAGGACTACGCTTCCTCCTCACAGTCACCCAGCCAGTCTGCTTTCCCTGTTGCTCCGGATCTGCTGGGGGGGGGGGAGCTGACGGTGGCTAAGCTGCCATAGGCCTGGCTAGTTATTGGATTTTCCAGGGTGCGGAGCCAAGTGTCTAATTCATTGAGCCTGGCCTCCAGAGCTACAAACAGACTACAGTTATTACAAGTACTGTTACTGCTAAAGGAGGCCGAGTAGTAATTAAACATGTGACACTCAGAGCAGGAAAGTGCAGGAGAGACAGGAGAAGAAGCCATGCTGCTAGTGAGTCGGCTAAGAGCTAGGCTACTAGCAGCGCTAAACTAGGGAATTTCGATGTGGAGGAGCCCTTCCCAAATGACTGCACTCCCCACCCTATCTCTAAGGGAGAGGCCAGCCACCATTAGCAGAAGCTCATTTTTGCTGCTTATATTCGTGATCTTATTCAGTCTGCCTTGAAATACTCTCAAAGTTCTGCCAGATGTGGGAGTTTCTGCCAGGTGATCTCAGCACACCCTCACAATACGTTTAGGTGCACCCGGTCTGTCCAGCATCCTCAAGATGATCCAGCTCATCAGGCAGGCCATTCCTCCCAGTTATGCCCCTCCAGGTCACAGATAGGTATTTACTAGTAGCATATACAGGGGTTGGACAATGAAACTGAAACACCTGGTTTTAGACCACAATAATTTATTAGTATGGTGTAGGGCCTCCTTTTGTGGCCAATACAGCATCAGTTCGTCTTGGGAATGACATATACAAGTCCTGCACAGTGGTCAGAGGGATTTTAAGCCATTCTTCAATTTCCCATTAAATGCCTCCAAGACAGTTTTTCTTCAAAATAAAATATTATTTATTAAAAAGTAGGTAAATTACTATATTTATATTTTTTGGGGAAAAAAAGGCACCTTACCATTGCCTGTGAAATGAAATTACTAAAATTTATCATAGGAGCCACATTTTCTTTAAAAAAAAAAAAAAAAAGCAGCCTCTTTTAATAGAAAAGTGTCCAAGCAGATTTTTGCATCTGAACTCTACATGTTTCTACATTCATTAAAAAAAAAAACTACAACAAAACTGCCTTCTGAAAAGTAGATTGTGCAGCGATAAACTTGTTGCTCTCATGTACCATTTTACTGTTTCTCATGCTCATTATATCTATAATGAGAACAACTGTGCACGATTGTGGTGTCTCCAAAACAACCATCAACAGAACAGAGAAGAACATGTAAGTGCAAGACTTGAACGTTACATTATTATAAAATTGTATAAATTTCAAAGGAAAATTGGTATATCAGGTAATAATATATTACTTAGGATACAATAATATTTTTATTTTAATTTACAGGAGTATCTGGCCCTCACACTCTACCAAAAAAATTGCAGCCCAAAGAAAAATGTACTGATGACCCTTGATTTAAGTCCTGTAAGTTGTGAGGTGGGGCCTCCATGGATCAGATTTGTTTGTTCTGCAAGCCCTAATGTGTGTTCCCAAAATTGGACACCTAAAGGTATTTGTACTTGTTAAGCCCAGATCAAATTTGCATGTGGTCAGCCTATGCTTGACTTCTGCTTTGTAGTAATTCTCTCAACTTGCTCTTAGACCATTAAAGCTGAAAACAGGAGTAAAACTGTTTTTTCCAGTCTTGCTGATCAAAGCAATTTTAATATTTATTGTCTTACAATGCATGAATTACAATCTCAAGTTCAGAGCATGACACAATGGATCTCAACTTGGTAATATTACCTAAATGGTCAAAACAAGAGTGAACCAAAGATTTGACATGAACATCGAGAGTAAAAATATTGAGAATCAAAACCGCTTTAAAACCTTAGACCTTTAAAAGCCTTAAACACCTCCCTGTCAAATGTAGACTCGTTACTTTAGGTTTAACTCATCTGACTGAAGCTTATTTCCGGTCACTGAGCCATCAAACATTAAACAAATCTGAGACTTAAAGAAGGAACTATAACATACAAAAGCCAATCCTACTGGAGAAGGGGCATACATGAAATGATGAATGAGGCAAAACATCTGACAAAAGCTGTTGTCAGCAACAATCTCTGCTATCCGTTTGCATTCACCCATGCAGTTAACAATAAACTACACCTCATTCAGGATGGGGGTCGGGTGGTGCGCCGTGGACCTGGCTGGCGGTGTCCTGAGGTCGCTGTTGGCCTTGGGGGTGGTGGATAAGGATGTAGGTCTTTGTGCATTTGTCACAGTCTTTGTTTGTTGGTGTCTATGAGTGAGTGAATGCATGTAGATGTGTGTGTGCCTGTCTATGTGTGTGGGTGTATATGCATGTGTTTGTGTGTATGGCTGGCCTGGATCTGGGCCTTGTTGTGCCTTGCCTCTGTTTGCAAAATCTGCCAGACATGACAGGCTTTAACAAAAAAAAAAAAAAGCTTGGAAATTACCTGGAATGAGGGTGTGTGTCACATGACTGACAGGTGATGATGCACAGGAATGTTAATCTCTTAACAGGTTGTCACTGGCACATTGTAAACCCAAAGACATCATCACATCATTTGGTTATGTGGTTAATCAACCATTAAAACTTTTCAAATTACCTGTTCACAACCCACACCACACCCATATTCAAATTACCTGTTCATTCACTATAATATATATATATATATATATATATATATATATATATATATATATATATATATATATATATATATATATATATATATATCAGTATATATATATGTATAACAAGGCAGCAGTAATCCTTAAGATTAACTTAGCAACTTGAGGACAATATTGAGGACAGCTACAAGTACCTTGGAATCCCACAGGCAAATGGGAACCATGAAGAGGCCACTAGGAAAGCTGCTACCTCCAAGTACCTGCAGAGAGTAGGGCAAGCCCTGAAGAGTCAGCTGAATGGGAAGAACAAGATCCGGGCTATCAACACCTACGCCCTGCCAGTTGTCAGATACCCTGCTGGGATAATAAGCTGGCCAAAGGACGAAAATAGAAGCCATTGATGTTAAGACAAGAAAGCTCTTTACCATGCATGGATGGTTTCACCCCAAATCCAGCACCATGAGACTGTACACAAAGCGGAAGGAAGGTGTCTGAGGACTAGTGAGTGTCAGAACCACTGTCCTACATGAAACAATGAAGATCCATGAATACATCAGGAAGATGGCCACAAAGGATCATGTGCTTAGTGAGTACTTCAGGCAGCAGAAACCTGAGAAAGAAGGGGAGGAAGAACAGGAACCATCATGGAAGGACAGGCCTCTGCACGGCACGTACCACCGGCAAATAGAAGAAGTGGCTGACATAGAGATGGCTGGACTGACAGACAGCACAGAGGCGCTAATCATGGCAGCACAAGAGCAAGCTCTATGCACAAGATTGATAGAAGAACATCTGTGCCGAGTATGACCTGGAAGGCCCGAGGTCAATGGGACATGCCCCCAAGGGCGGTTGAAAACAACAGAGCTAAGCTCCTGTGGAACTTCCAGATACAGACAGACAAACTTGTGATGGGTAACCAATCGGACATCGTAGTGGTGGACAAACAAAGGAAGAAGGTCGTAGTGATAGACTTTGCAATACCGAGTGACAGGAACATCAAGAAGAAGGAACATGAGAAGCTTGACAAATACCTCAGAGAGGAGCTGGAAAGGATGTGGAAGATGAAGGTAACAGTGGTCTCCGTAGTAATCAGAACACTCGGGGCAGTGACCCCAAAACTGGGAGAGTGTCTCCAGCAGATCTCTGGAACAACATCTGAGATCTCTGTCCAGAAGAGCACAATACTGGGAACAGCTAAGATACTGCGCAGGACCCTCAAGCTTCCAGGTCTCTAGTGGAGGACCCAAGCTTGGAGGGAAAATAGACCATCCATAGGGGGTGAGCTGGGATTGTTTTATATATATATATATATATATATATATATATATATATATATATATATATATATATAAAACACACACACACATATATACAGACATGTGTATATAAATATAGCATCTCACCACTGAGAGCTATGCTGGTTGGAAAACTGAAAGAAATGGACCAACTTCAGTTGTGGCATGGTTTAATTCATTTCTGATCCATGCAGGCAAGATCATCAAAAGGATTAAAGCAGTTAGACGAAGATGGTACGTACAGTTCTTAATATATTTGACAAGTCTTACATGAACATAATAGACAGCCTATAGCTCAGTCTACTAATTAAATTAACAAGATGTACCCACGCAACACGGCTGAAACCAACTACATTCAATGATCCTTATGTTTCTCAAAACAATAAGTAAACAAAAATAGAAAGAACACATAAGGTACAAGTTTGAGCCATTCACATGAGCAACGTGTTCATTTAACCCATTTAACATGTTTTAATGTTAAAGAATCCAAATTTATGAGAATGTGCAGGAGAGACACACAGGTACTGAGTTCAGTGAAGGACAAATATAAAGATTACACCATGATCAACTACCAGGTTCCATTGCAGCTGTAATTTATACTTTTTCACCACTCAGGAAACGTAGACTTGCCTCTGGTGGCAGCCCCCGTCTTATCAGTTCTTCTTTAAGCTGCAGCAGGAAACACACAATGGTTCTGATTACTACTGTCGGCGAGCAGTGTGGGAATTCTGACATATGAGACGGGACTAACCTTCTGTACGATGACACTGTTGATGTTGTTCATAGTGAAAGGCAATGAAAAGGAGATTCTTGCTCTCAGATAAGCAACATAAACTGATTTAACTGAAATACGAGACGTGCAGAAGAGTGATGAAGGAAATCAAGAACATTTTAAAACATGACGAACAAGGAGAAACTTGACTCACCATCTTCAACACTCACGATGACGCATCGAAACTCAGACTGATAGTTCACTATCCTGCAGAAATAAATTAGATTCTTTAGTACTCCAATGATACAATATTATGTAGTAAATGTTTTTATGTGTACATGTGGTATACAGATAGTCTTACAACCATATGCTCAATGCTGTATTTTATTTAAGGATACAGTACAACTACCCAAAGTGAGCACTTCTTTATTTTAACTCTTTTTTTTTTGCTCATTGAAAGAGCAGAAGGAAACGCAGGAAATAAATACACATGAAGTCATGAGGAAAGTAATACCAGCTGGGGAGGACAAGTGATCAGAATACACTAACGAGGTATGAGGAAACATAACTGAATACAAAGTTCACCATGTAAGGTTACCAAAGTAAAACAGGGAGTAACTAAACAGACCTACACGTGTGAACCAGACATTGACAAAACTGAGGAAACAAGGGAAGAAAAAGATGAAATCATACACAGGGGGGAACCCCCCAAATATCCCGAAAACACAACAATCCTGGGTCCATGACCCAGGGACCCTGACAGCATGCAGCTTCCAAAAGAAAAGAAAAGAAAAGAAAAGAAAGAAAGAGAATAAAGCTTGGTAGCATAGAAAGCAATTTAGGATGCCTCTTATCCAGAAATAGAAGCCTTGTAAAAAAAAAACAACATTTAGACAACCAAATTGGTAACATTAAAGCTGTCCGACACCAGTGGATCTCATCACCATGGCTGCATCCATCTTTTATGCCATTTATGGCTCTAATTTCTTTCATGAACAGCTTACAATGTTGAACTTTTCTGTTGGATAATATTTATGTAATATACTGACCCAGAAAATGCCTGGACAACAAAACAGATGGGGTGGCTTTCTCCAGCTTCGCTCTCAGATGGCATCCATGTCAGGATAAACTCCCCAGGTCCTGTTTTATTTTGAATTATGTCGTGTGGCGCGCTGTATAGTAGCTCTGAGATCCTTCAACAACCAGAAAAGCAAAAGATTTCTTAAATTAGAGTTCTAAAACTTAGCCATCTACAAACAGATCAAAGTGGTTTTCAAAACATTTGATTGCAGCAGCAGATTTAATTTTGTTCTTTTAGGCATTTTTTACACTTTAAATAAGCTTTTTAAAAATATTTCTGTATTTTTTAATTTATTTCTACTTGTTACGTACATGTAGTCAAACCAACATTTTTGTTTTTCTTGAATTCGAATGCTTGCTTGTATTTGAGTTCGTTCTCTGGTCCTGTTTCAAGTATGTTTGTTGGAGATTCTCAAAAGACTTTGCATTGTAAAGTGGTATTTCTTATCTAACCACAGGCTGTTATGCAAGACTATGGCCACGTTCACACTGCAGGCCTTCATGTTCACTCCCGATTTTTTGTGAAATCTAATTTGTTTTTTCTGCGTGGTCGCTCACATTTCCAAACATATGCAACTTATATGCGATCTCCTATGTGAACTGCAAACAACCTAAAAGTGTCCCGCATGTGCAGTAGAGGATGCAATAATGTCACACATAGCGAGCATGCTCATGCAGAAGTAAACATGGATCAGGATGCAGAATGGTGACGTTTGTCGAGTATCAATGACGTACAGGTCGGATGAATGCGACCTGGTTGTACAGACAGGGGTCACGTTTGAAAAGATCAGATACGTATCGGATTTAGGACCACGTATTCAAGTGGCCTGGGTCGCATTTGTAAAAATCGGATCTGTGTTGTTCAGACTGTCATGAAAAGATCAGATACAGGTCACATAAAGGCAAATAAATCAGATTTGGGTCACTTCAGGCTGCAGTGTGACCTAGACCTAGAAATTGGCCCATCCACAAGTGGATTAAGTGTGTTTTGGTTTCACTTACGTGGAGTTTGCCGCCTCTGCTTTGATGCTGATTTCCAGAGATTGATTTAGAGGGGCATAGAGCCGAGCTCCATTGGCTGGAGTTGGAGGCAGGAACTTGGGCAGAAAGAGTCCTTCTGTGCAGGATGGCGCTGGAGGATCCACTGAAATATTACAGAAAGGCAACAATGTTCAGCTAGTCTTCTTAACATTGAAATGCATCAGATGGTCCAGTGCTGTGGTCCAAACTAGAATATCTATCCAGCTTGCTCCAGAAGATAATGTCCAATATCTTAGGTAGTAGATGTTTGCCAATTGCATTCATATGAATGGGTAAGTGTGTCCAAACTTTTTACTGGTACTGTAATACTACAATACCAACTAACATAGACACACACAAATAATTTACTAAACTCAAAAAACTTTCATTTATTTCAGAGCAGCTCTTTATGGTTATAAATTCAGGCAGTCTATAAATTAAATCTTACCCCATAAAACAAACTGGACCGGTATTTTGCTGATTGCATCGTTGGTGGTTATACTTGTTTGTGTCCCATTGGTTTGAGTCAGGGTTATATTCTGCCTGGGAAAGTCCTCCATCATCAGCTGTACTGCATACGGACCTTCAGTACCGCTGTTGGTGGCACTGAATGACAGAATACAAGACTGGAAAAGAAGAAATCATAGAAGGAACAGATGAAAAGCTGGCTTCAATTCAGTCTCAGCGACCAGGGTCTATTGTTATGGTATCTGCCCACAAATGACAATAACATACTCCAGTTACTTACTGGTGACAGGCTGAGGACAGATGGTGGAGTGCAGGGGTTGCACTCAAACAGTGATTCGTTTCCATTTCTGCATTTAACCACATCTCCATCCGGGTCAAACGCCAACAAGCTGTAATCTCTTGGACAGTTTGAGGGAACTCTGAGAGAGAAACAAAAACTAATTTTCACAATTATTTTTATTTTGCACACTTTTCCCTTCCCACCTGGAGTCCCGACGATTCAAGCCTCCTTTCTGCTGGGTGGGTTTCTTGAGAACTTTCTCTACCTGCATTTGTTTGCTCGCATTTCCACCTGACAACAGCTGTTTGGCAGTTTTTGTGAGCACTAACAAAGCAGAGATTGGATCTTTTTTTTCTAGACAAAGGTATGTCACATGTCAGTTTTCAGTCCAGTGAAAACCTCTCTTGGTTTTTTTCTAACTCAAGTAACAGGACCCACAGGCTCCTCAAGGCATTCAAAGGCAAACTTAGCAGAAATATTTCTGTGAATTTAAAGCTGAACCTGAACAGAATTCAATAGATTTCCTGCTAAACATTATTTATAAGGGACTTCCAAAAATGTAGCAATGGCTCTGGGCTAAAATGTTATTGATTTTGAAATTGAATGACATATGTAAATCATTTGAGCTACATACAAAAAACAACAGTGAGCAGGCTTACCTCACAGCTGGTAGGATGGCGGTCTGGGGTGATGCGTTGGCTTTGCCGATGTCTGACCGATTCCTCAGTTCCACCAGAGTCACAGCTCTCCATGATACAATGCCATTTACGATGCCATGTATCCAGTAGCCACCATTCAACCTTTAGTGAAAATCAATGGGAGAGTCAGTTTTCACTGCTCTGCACATAGAGTACTGTATCCTTGTACAGCATGCGCAGATATTGAACCCCTCCAAATTGATCTCTGTTGGTCAATAATTTGGTCTCCATGAACCACCCAGAACAGCAGAGCTGATTAAAAGCAGCGGTCTCAAAAAGGCTGATGTTCAGTTGAATTATTATTTGGAGGAGGTTGTTTGGATTTTTATCATCTTTCACTGATAATTTAGGAAAGCAACTGCAGCAAGTTTTATTTTGTTTAATGGAGTTGTGCACTTACCAAAGCAGAAATGGAGCATTGCTGGGAACCTGTTCAGTCACGATTCCCTCTGTCTGACACCACTCTCCGCTGCTCGCCGCTTTGACCTCATATAGAATCGAGTTTATAGTGCCACAGTCACCACTGAGGCAACTCCATACGTCATACTGCGTGCATTTGTGGAAGTTCAGCTTGTACCGAAGTTTCACCTGCAGATTAACAGTGAAGAGGTTTTGATTTAAGTAATCAAATTTTAAAAGATAAATGAATAGCTTTATGAGGAAACCGTACACACCGTGACAGATCCATATGCATCAGTCTCTTTTGGGTAGTAGGTCATGACTGTGCCAAAAAAATGAGAAGCCTGTGTGCTGCAAACAAGCAGCAGCAGCAGCAGATGCACAGCAGGCAGCATGGTGGATGTGTTCATCTCTGTGCACAAAACACCTCCAAACAGAACCTCACCTTGACTCAGGGTCCTGTTAAATATTTGCTTTCTCCCTATGATCTGGTATGAGGAAGTATACGAGACTGACAGGTGGCGATGCACAGGAATGTTCATCTGTGTACAAACTGTCACGGGCACATTGAGAATCCTTTGTAAACAGTGTAAACCTTTGTTTAAATATTTTTAACTGAAACACCATCAAAAATTTGTGGTTATTCAACCATTAAAAACTAACAGAGAAAATCAAAATTTGATCTATTCTTTTACATTTTTTCAAATTACCTGTACAAGTAGGAATTTTTAAAATCTAAATCAAATAAAGGATCTGACAGTTGTTTTCAGTTTTTATTTCAGTTCATTAGCCCCTGCTGAAATGCAGATACAGTGTATCACAAAAGCCCTCACATTTCTGCAGATATTTAAGTATAACATTCATTTTGTTGCATCCTAAATCTATATTTCCCAATGGGCTTGCACAGCAGGTCATCTGCAATACATTAATCTTTTCCATCAATCCTACTATACAGTGTATCACAAAAGTGAGTACACCCCTCACATTTCTGCAGATATTTAAGTATATCTTTTCATGGCACAACACTGACAAAATGACACTTTGACACAATGAAAAGTAGTCTGTGTGCAGCTTATATAACAGTGTAAATGTATTCTTCCCTCAAAATAACTCAATATACAGCCATTAATGTCTAAACCAGCGGCAACAAAAGTGAGTACACCCCTAAGAGACTACACCTGTAAATGACCAAGTTGAGCACTGCTTGTCATTTCCCCTCCAAAATGTCATGTGACCTGTTAGTGTCACTAGGTCTCAGGTGTGCATAGGGAGCAGGTGTGTTCAGTTTTGTAGTACAGCTCTCACACTCTCTCATACTGGTCACTGAAAGTTCCAACATGGCACCTCATGGCAAAGAACTCTCTGAGGATCTTCAAAGATGAATTGTTGCGCTACATGAAGATTGCCAACACCCTGAAACTGAGCTGCAGCACAGTGGCCAAGATCATCCAGCGTTTTAAAAGAGCAGGGTCCACTCAGAACAGACCTCGCGTTGGTCGTCCAAAGAAGCTGAGTGCACGTGCTCAGCGTCACATCCAAATGCTGTCGCTGAAAGATAGGCGCAGGAGTGCTGTCAGCATTGCTGCAGAGATTGAAGAGGTGGGGGGGTCAGCCTGTCAGTGCTCAGACCATACGCCGCACACTACATCAGATTGGTCTGCATGGCTGTCACCCCAGAAGGAAGCCTCTTCTGAAGTCTGTACACAAGAAAGCCCGCAAACAGTTTGCTGAAGACATGTCAACAAAGGACATGGATTACTGGAACCATGTCCTATGGTCTGATGAGACCAAGATTAATTTGTTTGGTTCAGATGGTCTCACGCATGTGTGGTGGCGATCAGGTGAGGAGTACAAAGATAAGTGTGTCATGCCTACAGTCAAGCATGGTGGTGGGAATGCCATGGTCTGGGGCTGCATGAGTGCAGCAGGTGTTGGGGAGTTACATTTCATTGAGGGACACATGAACTCCAATATGTAATATGTAAGCGGAAGGTGGAGGAGCGCAAATTGTCGAATATCCGCCAGCTCCGTGATGTCATCATGGAGGAGTGGAAAAGCATTCCAGTGGCAACCCGTGAAGCTCTGGTGAACTCCATGCCCAGGAGAGTTAAGGCAGTTCTGGAAAATAATGGTGGCCACACAAAATATTGACACTTCAGGAACTTTCACTAAGGGGTGTACTCACTTTTGTTGCTGCTGGTTTAGACATTAATGGCTGTATATTGAGTTATTTTGAGGGAAGAATAAATTTACACTGTTATATAAGCTGCACACAGACTACTTTTCATTGTGTCAAAGTGTCATTTTGTCAGTGTTGTCCCATGAAAAGATATACTTAAATATCTGCAGAAATGTGAGGGGCTTACTCACTTTTGTGATACACTGTATAGTAGGATTGATGGGAAAAGATTAATGTATTGCAGATGACCTGCTGTGCAAGCCCATTGGGAAATATAGATTTAGGATGCAACAAAATGAATGTTGCTTTCCTAAAAAAGTCAAGATTTTTTTTTAAATGCACAATTAGATGATACAACAGAGGGAGAACTTTATGAATGATTTATATTTGTCATTCATTTTGAAATCAAAAACATTTTAGCTCAGAGCCTGGGTTGCTGGAAAGAAATTTCAAAATTATTCTGCAGTCTCTTGTAAATTAAGTTTAGCAGAATTCTGTTCAGGTTCAGCTTTAAGTTCACAGAAATGTTTCTACTGAGTTTGCCTTTGAATGCCTTGAGGAACCTGTGGGTGCAGTTGTTTACATTAGAAAATGCCAAGAGACAAGTCTTCACTGAAAACTGACACGTGACATACCTTTGTCTAGTAAAAGATCCAATCTCTCTTGAGAAAATGGATACCCGCATTTACTGCTGACAACAGCTGCTGTCAGCAGCAGTCTCCTGCTATCTGTTTGCTTTCTCCCATAAAGTTAACAATAAGCTTGGAAATTATCTGGCAGGAGGGTGTATGAGGGCAGCATGGTGGCTTGGTGGTCAGCACTGTTGCCTCACAGCTAGAAGGTCAGGGCCGTTCTGTGTGGACTTTGTGTTTCCTGTTTTCCCCAGGCACTCTGGTTTCCTCCCAGACTCCACAGACATGCAGTTACTGGGGTTACCTTAATTGGTGAGTGTGAATGGTTGTCTTTCTCTCTGTGTTAGCCCTGTGACAGGTTGGGGGACCTGTACAGGCTGTACTCTGCCTCTCGCCCTGTGACAGCTGGGATAGGCTCCAGTCCCCCCGTGACCCTGAACAGGATAAGTGGAAGAGAAAGGTTAGATGGATACGATGTCCGGCTGGTGAGCCATCACAGGTTTGTCTATATCTGGAAGTCCCTCAAGATCTTGGCTCTGTCATTCTCAACCACCCTTGGGGGAGTATCCCATTTTGACCTCGGGACTTCCAGGTCATCCTCGGCACAGATGTTCCTGTATACTATGCCAGCCACTTGGTTATGGCGTTCCATGTATGCTAGCATCTTGCACCCTGCTGTGCATCTCTGCCCATGAGGCAATCAAACCCCAGCCTGCAACTGGGGTCTTGCCTGGTGTGGTAGACCCCAGCCTCAATCGATCTTGTGCTCAGTTTGTTCCTGTGCTGTCTGTCAGTCCAGCTTTGTCCAGCATTTGGTAGGATTTTTCGATACCAGCCACTTCTTCTATCTGTCAGTGGTACATGCTGTGCAGAGGCCTGTCCTTCCATGACGGTTCCTGTTGCCTGAGGTACTCAGTAAGCACCTGATCCTTTGTGGCCATCTTCCTGATGTATTCATGGATCTTTGTTGTTTCATCTAGGATAGTGACACTCACTAGTCCTCAGCCTCCTTCGTACAATAAAAGAAAAACTAACAAGAGGAGCCTACAATGCGAGCTGCTCTTGGCACAGCAGAGCACACAGACAATAATCTTGCTTGCTTAAGCTGCCGGACAAGACCACTGTAAAAAAGAAATAAATAAAATTTCTCTCAAACGTTTCATATACAGAGAGCGCACTTTGACCTCACGGTTTCTGACTGAATTCAGGTCTTCCTGCCAGTGAGTCTGGGAAATATGCGACACACTCAGGTTTTAATTGATGCTTTAACAGAAACAGAACACGGCAAAAGTAAATTTGGACCCTTTTCTTTTAAAGGAACTGAAGCCAAAGATCTGAATCAAAAAAAGATTTAATGGTTCAGTAAATTATTAACATCTGCCATCTACCTCATGATTTTACTACATCATTAACTAAATTAGTGAGGACAATAAGATTTACATGTGGATAATATTTTCACACAAAGCAGACACTAACAGATAAAATAATACAAAAGCCAAGAGTAAAACAGCACTCTCCACCTGCCTGTACAAACAAAAGCAGGAGCATTAACTGAAATGTTGGAAGACGATTCCAGAATGAAGACGTATATTTTACATGACAAAAGGTGCCAGACGGTTAGTTTAGTTTCTGGTCCATCATTCAGAAAGAGAGCCTTGACAAATCTGAGATGACATTTTTGAAGTTTTCTGCTGAAGCTTCTCAAGCTTCTCATAATATTTCTGGGGAAAAAGGAAAGAAAAAAAAGTGTGAGAAAACAAAAGCCAAGTTTGTGATTTTTTTGTGCGCATGTATGTGTGTGTGTGCCTACCTGCAGGTTGTCGTAGTGTCTCTGGCTGCTGCAGTGGAGCTCCTTGGCAGTGGTCTCATTCAGGTAGAAAACAGAGCACAGGTTACAAAAAAAACCTGATTTAGGGACCACAAACTCCTGACCTGAGGAGGAGCAGAAACAGAAAGATTATGGAAATATTGACAACACACTTGAATCGAACGCAGTCGTTTTTATTATATGTGTGCGTGTCTCACCGAGGGGGCTGCTGGGGTTGAACGGAGGCAGTTTGAGGTCTGCTGCGACACACGGAGACTGTGAGCGAGATCGTTTTACTTCAGGTCCGATGAGCTTCATCCTGCGTTTACTGCCGACTAAAAATTTAAAAAGAAAGGGCGACAAATGAATCACTAAGATCCTGACACAACCAGCTGAGGATTCTGCTACAACCATAAATGTGCTGCTACAGCACGGCGAGAGCAGCTTTTCAAACATTAGAAAAATAATTCTACAAATAAGCTAAAAGAAAAAAAAAAGATTTAAAGAAATGTCATGTTGATGCCAGAGGTCAGAGGAGAATGGGCCAGACTGCTTCGAGCTGATAGGAAGGGAACAGTAACTCAAAACCTACTGATTACAACCAAGATATGCAGAAGAGCATCTCTGAACACACATGTTAAACCTTGAAGCAGATGGACGACAGCAGCAGAAGACCACTCCAAGTGCTAAGAACCGGAAAATGAGGCTACAATTTACACTCACCAAAATTAGACAACAGAAGATTGGAAAAAGGGCTTTATTGGGCCTCTTAGTACCAACTGAGCATCGTTTAAACGCCACAGCTGGCCCGAGTCTTGTTGCTTACCATTAAGGCAGTGTTGAAGGCAAAAGTGGATCCAACTTTGTACTCACAAAATGTACCTATTAAAGTGCTCAATGAGTGTATATTTTTTTCTTTGTTTTTAACAGTGCCTGGTAGGATGTAGCATGCTACTTCCACCACACAGTGGTGGCACTGCATCGCAAAGCTGTTAACCACTGAACAACAACAACAAAAAAGTGCTGCTAACCACCAGGCATCATGTAGTCCTGTTGTCCCGAACTACAGCCGCTGGTGTTTACGTCGCCTCCACTGAAACAGCTCTTTGTACCTTTAATGCCAGCTGTGCTGCCTCTTTCCTTCTCTCCCTCCCGTGTCTGGTCATCAGGACACTCAGGCTCTGGCTGCTGCTCAGCAGAGGTGGCTGCGACATCAGGCTGTCTCGCTGCTTCCTCATCTGTCCTCTGGATCTCCACCTGGCCGTCACTTGCCGCTGCACATGGGTGTTTGTCCAGTGATGAAGTGGAATTAAGAGAAGCTGGAGGAAGTGATTCTATTCTTTCTTCCTCTTCTCTCTCATCTTTTGTGCTCTCTTTTTTCCCTCTAGTGGATTTTCTCACTGCAGGAGAAGAAAACAGATTAACTAAGCTTTGTGTTTCAGACCTCTGACGCGACTGTGTGTGTGTGTGTCTGTTGTGTTTCCATTACCAGGGGTCTGCCTGGTTCTCTTCCTGGGCCGACCTCTTGTTCTGGTAGTTACTGCCTCCTTTTCCTCCTCTTCGGTCTCTCCCACCTCGTCCACTGTCACAAAGCTCCCAATCTCCTCTAAAATCAGAAATCAAGAGTTTTTGAGCTTGTACTGGCAGTAAAAACTTTAATTTCACATTAAAATATAGCAAATTAAATGGAATACAGTGCCTTGCGAAAGTATTCGGCCCCCTTGAACTTTTCAACCTTTTGCCACATTTCAGGCTTCAAACATAAAGATATAAAATTGTAATTTTTTGTGAAGAATCAACAACAAGTGGGACACAATCGTGAAGTGGAATGAAATTTATTGGATGTGTGAAACTTTTTTAACAAATAAAAAACTGAAAAGTGGGGCGTGCAATATTATTCGGCCCCCTTGCGTTAATACTTTGTAGCGCCACCTTTTGCTGCAATTACAGCTGCAAGTCTCTTGGGGTATGTCTCTATCAGTTTTGCACATCGAGAGACTGAAATTCTTGCCCATTCTTCCTTGCAAAACAGCTCGAGCTCAGTGAGGTTGGATGGAGAGCGTTTGTGAACAGCAGTCTTCAGCTCTTTCCACAGATTCTCGATTGGATTCAGGTCTGGACTTTGACTTGGCCATTCCAACACCTGGATACGTTTATTTGTGAACCATTCCATTGTAGATTTGGCTTTATGTTTTGGATCATTGTCTTGTTGGAAGATAAATCTCCGTCCCAGTCTCAGGTCTCTTGCAGACTCCAACAGGTTTTCTTCCAGAATGGTCCTGTATTTGGCCCCATCCATCTTCCCATCAATTCTGACCATCTTCCCTGTCCCTGCTGACGAAAAGCAGGCCCAAACCATGATGCTGCCACCACCATGTTTGACAGTGGAGATGGTGTGTGCAGGGTGATGAGCTGTGTTGCTTTTACGCCAAACATATCGTTTTGCATTGTGGCCAAACAGTTCGATTTTGGTTTCATCTGACCAGAGCACCTTCTTCCACATGTTTGGTGTGTCTCCCAGGTCGCTTGTGGCAAACTTTAAACGAGACTTTTTATGGATATCTTTGAGAAATGGCTTTCTTCTTGCCACTCTTCCATAAAGGCCAGATTTGTGCAATGTACGACTGATTGTTGTCCTATGGACAGACTCTCCCACCTCAGCTGTAGATCTCTGCAGTTCATCCAGAGTGATCATGGGCCTCTTGGCTGCATCTCTGATCAGTCTTCTCCTTGTTTGAGATGAAAGTTTAGAGGGACGGCCGGGTCTTGGTAGATTTGCAGTGGTCTGATACTCCTTCCATTTCAATATGATTGCTTGCACAGTGCTCCTTGAGATGTTTAAAGCTTGGGAAATCTTTTTGTATCCAAATCCAGCTTTAAACTTCTCCACAACAGTATCTTGGACCTGCCTGGTGTGTTCCTTGGTCTTCATGATGCTCTCTGCACTTGGAACAGAACCCTGAGACTATCACAGAGCAGGTGCATTTATACGGAGACTTGATTACACACAGGTGGATTCTATTTATCATCATCAGTCATTTGGGACAACATTGGATCATTCAGAGATCCTCACTGAACTTCTGGAGTCAGTTTGGTGCACTGAAAGTAAAGGGGCCGAATAATATTGCACGCCCCACTTTTCAGTTTTTTATTTGTTAAAAAAGTTTGACACATCCAATAAATTTCATTCCACTTCACGACTGTGTCCCACTTGTTGTTGATTCTTCACAAAAAATTACAATTTTATATCTTTATGTTTGAAGCCTGAAATGTGGCAAAAGTTTGAAAAGTTCAAGGGGGCCGAATACTTTCGCAAGGCACTGTATATAGTGCTTTTCTACTCAGTTTGACAAACCTCGCTCATACACACGTTTGTGTGTTTTTTTTCTTTGCCTAAGCACTTTTAACCTAATGTTCACACACTCTGATAGCTGCATCGGGGCAACTCCAGGGTTCAGTATCTTGCCTACGCATACATCAACACACAGGTTGGAGGAGTCAGGGATCCAACAATGACCTTCTGATTAGTAGACAACCCCTTCTACCCTGAACCACAGCCACCCATCGTCATTTTATAATAGGGCTGTGCAGTGGAGTAGCTAGTTCTCTTTATTTCTATTTCATTCTGTTCTTTACACTGCAGATTTAGCTGATTATCGTGATTACTCAACCCATCAGTTGTAACCCATCTCCACCCAGTCTAACATCGTCTTTCAGTTACATGTTCTTCAGTCTTTTAGATTCTTCATTTAGCCTGATTGGCCTCAAATACACAACAAAATGTGTATTTGAACAACTTTTAAACACCTGAAGATACTTTAAAATAATTTAAAGGAACTGATTTGTAGTGTTGATCTCAACATACCCCACCAACAAAAACTATGCTTTTTTTCACAAAGCTAGAATAAAACTGACCCGTTTCAGCATCATGTTTGCGTTTAGCAGATCCTGACGTCTTCTCGGCTTCCTCTTCAGCCACCTTTCCCTCCTCATCGCCGCCGCCTTTGACTGTCACCAAAGTCTAAAAACAAAGACACAAAATCACGACCAAGATTTTTTTTTATCATCGCGACAAAGGAAACAAAAAGACTCAAATGAATCTCAGTGTCACCTCTGTGTTTGAGGACTCCACTGATTGGCTCTCCTCTCTGAGTGGGTGGGGCTCCAGGGTGCTTTCCTGTACTTTTGCCTCCTCCTCCTCTTCTTCAACAGTCTCATCCAGAGTGACGAGCTCCTGCAGCTCTCCCTTTGTGATCTCCCTGTCCAGGTCCCGACCCTCCCCTGCTCGTTCCTCTCCAGCTTCATCTGCTCCCACCTCATCCAGAGTGACCAGCTCCTGGGCGTCTTCCTCCACCTTCTCCCACACGCTCTCCTTCACTTGCCTCAGCCTTCCCTCTCTGCTGTGGCTCCGACTCCTTCGCTCCTTCTCCCGCTCTTTGCTCTTCCTGGTCGTCCTCTTTTCCCGCTCTTGAGCAGCGATTTGCCTCTCCTTCAGTTTTTCTTCCTCTGCTGCATTGTCGGGATAGTCCTCCTCCGCTCACTTCACCTAGCTTCATCTGAGCACGCCGTGCAGCTGTAGTTTTGTTCTTTTTGGGAGGTTGTGCATTTTTCTTATCTTCTGGTGCTGCAGGATCACCTTGAGACTCCTTTGTTCCTTTAGAAGACACTTCTGCAGCAGACAGACCATCACTAACCTTCTCTATATTATCAGCCACGTGATCCAAATGCTCCTCTTCACCCACCACTTGCTTAGACGTTTCCACAGCCGTGCTGCCACATGAGTGCGCGTCTTCTTTTTCAGTGGGACCTCTTCCTCCTTTGTCTCCCTGTCTGACACTTTCACGTTCGTCGGTTCTTCGTGGACTTGATCGTCTTCAAGAGAATCAACAATCTGATACTCTGGCTCTTCCTCATCCTCATCAATATTTTTTGGTGATGCCGAAGTTTTGTCATCTTTGGAAATTGTTGACTCTTCTATACTCCGGTCTTTGGGAGGCTCATCGTCAGCCGTCTCATCCTCAACAGAGTCAACAATCTGATAAACAGCCTCCTCTTCATCAGCCACTTTATTAGGTGCAGCATTCTTCGAGGTCGCTTGTTTTTTAGTTGCTTTAGTGTCCTTCTTTGGTCTTCCTCGTCTTCTTTTTTCTACAGTTTTGGCCTGATTATCCCCAACAGCCTCATCCTCCACCGAGTCTAACACTTTGTATGTGGCGCTCTCCTCACTCTTCACAGGCGTTTTGTCATCTGACTTTGGAGCTATCTCCTCGTTTGGTTCCTGTGAATCTCTGGCAGATGTAGGCCTCATCCTTATTGGTGTCTTGTCTTTTTTCGAGATGTCTCCTTTAGTTGCTATTTCCCTTCTTCCTCTGGTTGATCTTGTTGTGATGGTCGGTTCATTTGCGGCAGCCTTGTCCTCCACTGAGTCCAATATCTTATATGTAGGTTCCTCCTCGCTGATGGGTTTTGTAGATGCAACTGGGCGAGTTGGGGTCTTTTTATTGTCTTTGTTTCCTCTGGCAGACCTCCTTCTACCAGACCCTTCTGTGGTAAAGGCATCCTGAATCGATTTATCTTCAACAGAATCTACTATCTCAAAAACCATCTCCTCTGTGTCCTCGTTAGGCTTTTTGGCTTTTTGTGTAACGCTTTCCGTTGTTCTTGTCTCATATTTTTTAAGCATCTTGTCCTGTTTCGTTGGCGATTTCTCCTTCTCTTCACTTTTAGATGTTCTGGTTCTCAGCCCACTCCTCCTTGTTGGTCTATCAGCTAGTTTAGCCGTTTCATCATATTTCTTGGTTCTTTTCTCCTTATTGTCAGCCTCTGGCTCGGTAGATGATGGCTCATCTTCCACAGAATCGATTACCTGGTAAGCTTCTTCCTCTTCTTCTGTGGTTTCAGTGTCTGCTTTAGATATCTGCTGGCTCTGACTTTCGAGTTTCTTGTCATCTTCTCGTCCAGTCTGATCATTAACCGAATCCAACCTCTCAGAGGCCTCCTGTTCGGTGACACTGGTTGAAAAGTCTTTGTTTGCTTGGTCTTCAAGAGGCTGATCCTTATCATTTGGGATTTGGCCAAATGATTTGGAAGCTTTACGTGACTCTTCAGAAAAAATGTCATCTTTTTCTTGTCCATCTCCACTGGCCCTTGGGCTTTGGTTCCTGCTTACATTTAACCCTTCATTCTTATCAGCTGCAGGTTTATCTGAATCATCATCTTGAACTTTGTCTTCCTCAGACAGTAAGTTTCCTTCAACTTTGACTCGATGACTGTCCTCTTGGACTGCTTGGCTGCTTGGGCTTCAGTAACACTATCTAACACCTGGAGAGAAGCATCCGTTTCCATTTTACTGCACTCCTCTGAGCCTTCAGCCTCAGTGCTGTCCAAGACCTGGCTACGTCCCTCATGCAATCTCTGGCTTTGCTCAGGTCCTGGCGACTCAGTTTCAGCGTTGCCATCTTTGTTCCCCTCTTCATCTATCTGTTCATCTGTTTGCTCGTCGATTGAATCAAGGATCTGGTATTTTTCACCATCCAACTCCTCCGCCTCCAAAGGTTTACCAGCATCATCCTTTTCTCCGTCTTCCCCTTTACTTTTCTCTGACTCTTTGTGTGTGTCATCCCTAAAATCAGTCTCCAGACTCTGTGCTTGGATTGTCATCTCTAACCCTTCTCCCTCTGATGACGTTTCCGTATTTGTCTTTGGCCTGGCAGTTTCTGCAGACGTGCCCTTTGCTGACACTTTGTGGTCAGATGTTGTCACTGCACCGTGTGTGGGTGTTGCTGCTTCTTTATGAGTCTCTTCTATTGCCTCAGCAGCTCCTGTTGATGCAATCTTTGAATGGGTCCTACAGCCTGAGGATGAAGAATTCAATGCTTTGTCTGGAGAGTTCGTCCTGCTCGGCTGTGCTTTCTCACCAGAGGAGGCAGCAATCTTACTGACGCCAGAAGAAGATGTGAGTTTGGTGGACTCAGGTGAGTCTTTACCTGTTTTCAGTGAGGTGGTTGGACTACAAGGTGAACTGCTTTTCACAGAAGCTTCAGTGGGCTTGGATGAGGAAGACGAAGAGGCTGAGCTCTTTGAGTCTTTGGAGGATTTTGTTGAGATCCATTTGACGCCAGAAGATACACCTGAGCTTTGTCTTTCTCTCATCTCTGTGGAGGTCTGCTTAGCTGAAGGGGAGCGTTGCTCATCAGGGTCCACGTCTGTGGTGCCATCGTTAATTTCATCAACAGTGACAAAGTCCTCCGAGTTAAAATCCTGCGCATCAAAAAGCATGGTGTGTGAAGAAACGTTCTTCTCTATGTTATCATCCTGACCCTGAATGGAGAGGGGAATACATAAATAAACCTCTGGAGCCATGAAAGAGTTTACTTTTTAATCACAGTGTAACAAATATTACCTTACTGACCCTGTATTGATTCCTTGTATGTTGAAATCTCATTATGATTCACCAAATTTCTTTCTGTACATGAACTAATAAGCCATCAACAAGGGATGGGACATCCTAGAGGGGGGGAATGACCATTTACCTTTTCTTTGGGTGTGTCTTCATCCTGTGCCCTACTAGGGCTGCTGCTTTTGCTCTAAAAAACGAATATGATAAATAAGACAAAACTGAATTAATTTCATGTTATTTCACTCTGATTTTGGCAAACATCTCTTTCTTTCCAGGAGGAACACAGGACCCACTGCACCAGCGCAGGGTCTGACCATGGGTCCAGGGATTTTATTCCAATACCTAATGGCAGCCAGGGTGCCGTTGTCTAGCCTGTAGCGGTCTGTGTCCCCCTCCATGGATATGCCTCCCCAAACCACCACAAGACCTACAATCAAACTGGTCATGCTGAATGATACAGACAGCATAATGTTTTCCACAGTTTCTCCAGATCCTTTCACGTCTGTCACAAGTGCTCAGGGTGAACCTGCTCTCATCTGTGAAAAGCACTGGGCTCCAGTGGTGGACCTGCCAATTCTCTTATTCTATGAAAAATGCCAGTCAGGCTCCAGGGTGCCACCCAGTGAACACAGGGCCCACTAGAGGATGTTGGGCCCTCAGGCCTCCCTCGTGAAGTCTGTTTCTGATTGTTTGGTCAAAGACATTCACACCAGTGGCCTGCTGGAGGTCATTTTGTAGCTCTGGCAGCACTCATCCTGATCCTAAAGACCTTCTACAGCCCTGTCCAGCTCTCCTACAGTTAATGCCTGTCTCCTGGAATCTCCTCCATCCTGTTGAGACTGCGCTGGGAGACAAAGCAAACCTTCTGGCAGTGGCACACAGTTGGACTACCTGTGCAGCCTCTGTAGAGTCCAGGTATGCCTACCAGTAGTGGCACTGACCCTAGCCAAATGCAAAACTAATGAAAAAACTGTCAGAAAAGATTAGGAGGGAAACCTGTCAGTGGCCTCCACCTGTAAATCCCATTCCTGTTTGGGGATTGTCTCATTGTTGCCTCTCTAGTGCAGCTGTTGTTAATTTAATTAACACCCAAGTAGCTGAAACTGATTAACAACCCCCTCTGCTACTTAACTGACCAGACCAATATCCCATAGGTTTAACTGACTTGATGCTGTACTCTGATTAAAAACATTTTTTGAGCAGTGTATTTATGCATTACTTAGTCACACATTCTGCAACTTCACCACAGCAATCAGCAGTATACTACTATATAATGGTCAGAAGTCAATTCCAAAATAAAGCTATCATTATCTTACACATTTTGGGAAATACAGTTATACTGAAAGTCCGGCATTATTACCTCTCTGTCCTCGTTATTTGCCCTGCTTCCTCGAGTCTGCCTGTCCTCATGGAGTGCCACTGTAATTGCCTTGAAAATGTTTTCATCAATGTGAGGAAGTTCTGAGCTGTTTGCTTCTGACTTGTCCAAGCTTGTGGCTGAAGGAGCAGAGCTAGAAGCAGTTGGGAAGGTGTTTGTATCTGGAGCAGTGACTGAAGTTGGTGGTGATCCATCTTCCTTCACTGCTGCTTTATTTACATCCTCACTTCCCTGAGGAGCAACGGTGGACCCTGTGGCTCTCTCAGTTCCCAGTTCAAGGTTTTTCATGATCTCACTGGAGTCTTGCAGACGCTGTTTCAGGCTCTTCAAACTGAAATTAAAAGCAGAAACGGCGGTAGGTTCCCATGACAAGCAGTTTGTTGGCACCAAATGGCTACATGTAACACTTTACAAAAGTGAAGCATGAAATATTAGCTCCAATTCCTGATCTAAATCACAGTTTTTCCCTCTCTGTGTCTTTGGGAGCTGTTTGCTATAACAGTGGGTTACAGCAATCATTGCACTGGTAAGTGTTATGTCTGCACCACTGAGTCTCTAACCCTGAAAAAGAAACATTTTCAAATAAAGATACTCACGACTCAATACGTCCAACTTTACTCCTGTGAAGAGGAAACAAAGTACTGGGTCAGGCAACATGATGACCTCATAATATTTGATATAGATAAGAACCTTTAAAAAAAAAAACATTACATTTGGGAACCCTTCATAATTTCTCCTTTATCTTGCATCTTATTTAGGGACACACTTACCAAGAAGATAAATAGTTCTTTGTGAGAGTGCTCTCCACCACCTGTGTTATACCACCAGGTTCAGCCATCTCAATGCATATCTGAGGAAACAGTTGGGAACAGAGGGAAGTGTAAAAATAGGAGGAAGTATTTAAATCAGTTACAAACAAGTTATAAAAATGTTTGTTCCTGAGGATATTTGAGTAAAGCAGTACTAAAATGTGTGCTCCAGGCCCAATTTGTGGATGTTATATGACAGAAATCCTGACGGAGTGTCATTTTTGTCCTACATGAAGCCAAAATTGAAGAGCTTTGGGTTTTACACTTGCAAATGGAAAATTAGTGCAAGCACACTTCCATACATTTGCCAGTTTTTCAATGAAACAATTAAAAAAAATGAGCAAGAATTTTTTAATACCCTTATTGCTGCCTCATCTATAAGTAAAAGCAGAAATTAACTGCTTGAAGATTACCACTTGGTTGAGTGCTTGCTGCTTTTCAGGCCATCTGGCTACCAGCCTCAGGTTGGCTCCTTATCAGTATAAACACAATATTCAAACTTGCTCAACCAGTGTTAAAAAAACAAAAAGGCTCCTTCGGACCTGTTTAACAAGTTTCTCAATAATATAACTTCCTTCTTCCTTTTTCCAGCTTCAACTTAAGTTGAAACTGGAAAAATGAAATAAATAAATACAGTGTTCAAAACAGGCTGAAGTGGTGGCCATTGCTCACTCCTCATCCTCCCTGACTGAATTATCTCTAGTTTTCACTGCTGGTCAGATGGCACCTGCAGCCCATTCAGGCTGCACAAGTAGTCCAGCTCCTCCAGGAAGTATATGCAGTCACAAGATGATTTGCTGCGTCTCCCAGCACAGAGTGTGGAGGAAATATCGGGAGACAGGACATTACACAAAAAGAGCAGGGCTCTGGGAGAGGGCAGAAGGGCCGGTATCTGCTCCTCTGAAGAAGCAGGAACAGCAGCAGCACTACTAGAGCTCTACAAAATGACCTCCAGCAAGATACTTGTGTGCATGTTTCTGATCAAACTGTCAAAGCAGCTGAAGTGGATTCACACTGCTTTCTAATGGGCATTCCCTGAAGTTTAACTGACTTCTACTTTTATTGATCAGTGTAAATTAAACTAATATTACCATCTTTGGAGGTGAAATTTATGACTTAATACCTTCTGAGAGAATTTTGGAGCATGCTGCATTTTTAAAAACAGCACATAGCATGACACGCCTTACAGATGTTAAAATAAATAAATTCAGGTGTTTGTGGCGACGTACCCTGTTGCTGAGTGGCAAGAATCTGACAAAAGCAGCAATGGACGTCACCACTTCCATGATCCTCATGACAAGATCCACATCGACCTCGAAGACCTCCACAATCAGCAGCCGCTCCTCCAGAGGCACTGACTCTGGAACGTGCTGAAAGACAACCAGCAGCTGGCGTTAATGATCAGGGAGACCGAAGCTGCTGGTTTCACTTGACACTCAAGTGATTATAGACTTACAGTGTTGCTCCATTTCATCATGCTTCTGTACATGCTCTCCTGTGAAAAGATTAGAAATCAATGTACATTAAATTAATTATTGATGCTCTGGTTGTAAAATAATTATTAACTATTTTCTGATCAGTGCATTTTTCTAATGTGTGACAAACCACATTTAATATGATTTTAGGCAAAGCTTTGACTGAACTGTGAGGTGGATTCAAAGGAAAAGCAGCTCTCAATGCCTCAGATATGCTAAAACTCCTGGTTTTCATCTTTGTGACAAAGGATTCATACTGCAGGATTAAAACAAGCCCAAACATACAAGCAAAGTACAGAGAGACCGACAACCACTCACACTCACACCTATGGGCAATTTAGAGTGACCAATTAATCTAACCCCACTAACAGCATGTCTTTGGACTGTGGGAGTACCCGGAGAAAATCCACTCAAACACTTGGAGAACATGCAAACTCCACACAGAAAGACCCAGGCCAAGGTGAAATGGAACCGAGGACCTTCTTTCTGTGAGGCAGCAATGCTAATCACCATGCCACCGTGCTGCCCTATGTTGAGGAAAATGTTGCTGTAGTCTGGCCGTTCAAATTCATATTGCTGATTATAATTATTATTTTTAAATCCCGTTCAGTCCGCGTCTTCAATTTTGGCCCGTCGTATGATTGATTTTGACACCCCTGGTCTAAGGCCTCAGTCACACAGACAGTGACCCCCTGGTGACTGGTCATTTTAGAAAAAAAAGAAATTGGTATTCCCCTAACTGGCTGATGAATGGTTGCTGGCAGGCGCTAGGTAAAATTGGTTGCAAAGAGTTATGCAGTGCTGGAACAAAAGCCTCTTTGGCATTGATTTGGTTACTACCACATTGTCACAGTCTGCAAATTTTCACCAACTACTTGCAGTGCCAAAACTGTGAAAAGTGCAACATTTAAGTGAAACATTTACCTTCAAATCAAAATGGCACCCTTTGAACCGGTGCAGCAGCAAGGCAGGACTTTTACTTTGATGGCACACAGTCTCCATTCTCAGTTTGCAGCACACTTTTTCAGGTTTCACTACCACGCAGTGAGAAGTTGAGAGGTGTTTGCAAACAAGTCAGCGTCTTCCATGCAAACTAAAGTCGAACCGCAGCAATCTGCTAGACTGCAATTTCACCCAGCGATAGCCAGGAACCTCCAGCAAACAGGCATCAACTTTGCCGACCGGTCTCTGGGCTTGTGTGAATCAAGCCAATGGGATGGGAAATGCAGAGGCTGGCCAGCTAGCAGGGACTGAACTTTCAAAATTAGGAAGGCAATTTTTCCATTGTCAATAAGCCAAGCTATGCATAGCCTGTGTCTGGGGAAACATGGCTGACATCACAAGAAGCTCTTTGGAAACTTTATAGTTTGGGATAGCATGGATTATCAGCTATGAGCAAACTAAGCAGAGCTCAGCTTTAGTGCTGCTGTCACGAAAGGGAAAAGCAAGAAATACTGAAAAATACAAGATATGAAATTCATGCACATTTGCAGATTCATTTTCACTTAAGCTTATATGTATTTGCCCAGAGAATGATGGTGTTGTATGTCATTGTTGACTCCCTAGAGGAGTTTTGATTGAGGTGTTAAGATAGAAGACCAGTTTGAGTGAAACAGGAGCATCCCCATAATTTTACAGCCCCAAGTTGCTCCATTTTCATACCTCACTGGAACCCGGATGCATGTCCTGTAACACGAAGTGGACTCTGAGCGTCCACTCTCCGACATTGACCGGATTTTTGATGTAATCTCGGACAAAATCGCAGCATGCATCCCAGCTGTTAAAAAACACGAAAGCCTGGAGGGAAGACAGGACAAACTGAATGCTGAGGAAACCCTCAATATTAGTTGTTGAATAAAATTTGCACATGCAAGTTTCTCTGCATCAGCCTGCAGCATCTACTCCTCACCCTCCTCTGCAGTGATAAAACGATCACATTGTAGTTAGGAGTCTGAAGATCCTGATTAGGGAAATAACGCGACACCAGCTTAGCTACATCCTCGTGTGTGTAGTTTCCTTCTGGCAAACCAGTCAGCATGATTGTGGAGAACGTGGAACCTTGAGGCTGAGCTTTCTACAGGGCACATGGTTTAACATACATTTATTTGAAGAGCAACTCAGCAGAACTTTTTTTTAAATTACTGAGCACACACTGAAGATAAATAAAACAAAGTTTAGCGGAAAGAAAGAAATGTAGCTTCCAGGTTGGTATTTAGAAAAATACTGGTTGTTGGACCCCTTCTGATTTTTTTTTTTTTTTTTTTTTGGGGGTGGGGGCATTAAAAAAAAAAAGGAAAGCTGGAGTTCTAAAAATGCGCTCACCTCAATGTCATCCAGTTCACCAACCGTGAAATACTCTAGAAGTGAAAAACAGTAATAGTCAGCATTTTATATTTGTTGGTTCATTTTAGTTCTCTGATGTTCTCTCACCAGGGATGATGAACCAAGGAGACACAGTAGGGAACATAAAGGGACTAGTTGTCATTGTGATCCAATATGGTGAAGTGCTGCGTTGTGGGATGGTAACATCTTCTGTCGGGACAGTTGCCCCAGCAACAGCATCTTTGGAGTCTGGCAAAGCGTTGGCTGGCAGTCTTGGTGCTGCACAAGCAAAAAGAAGTTTTGTTTAAACTCACGTGGAAATAAAAAATGAAAAACAAGTGGTGCAAAATGGGGTCTTTATAATTACCCAGTTATATTATGGAATTATTTTATGGTACTTGTGAATGCTGAATGATAATACCTTTAAATTATGCAACCACCTTTCAAGTGGGTTAGACCAAATGCCAGCCTGAAAAAGTACTGAGTACTGAAGTACTGGGGTGAAAGTGCCTGAAAGAATTTGTGGGGAGAATCAGAGTTGTTGGTGGATGAGTCGAGGGGATGTGTTGCCATCATTTATTGTGTTTGATAAAGCAGCAGTTTATTTATGTGTTGCAACCTTCCTAGACCTTAACATTACTCTTTCTACAGTCCAGGGGAGAACTGAAAAAGGCATTCATAAATGTTTCACAAAGGATTGAAAAATGAAGGTGAGAGATGGTAAATGGTAAATAGACTAGTTCTAATATAGCGCTTTTCTACTCTAATTGAGCACTCAAAGCGCTTATATGTGTTGCGCATGTGACGTGATGTGTTGTCCAGAGGGTGGAGCTAGGAGCAGGTGGTGGACCACTGGAGATTAGCAGTTGATGCTGGCATATCCATTAGTAAATGTAGTGAGAAGTTACAGCCATGAGCTCCATCATGTTGAAAATTTTGAGGAAACTTCAGAAAAACCCAGGTGCAACAGGCAGTAAAAGAAGGACTGGGACGTTAGGATAGAGGCTTTAGTGGTGATGTAAAGCTGGGTATCATCTGCATAGCAGTGAAAGTTTAGGCCATGCTTGTGGGCTATCAATCCAAAAAGGAAGCATGTAGAAATTAAACGGAGTTGGGCCTACAGCTGAGCCACGAGGAACACCTTCTATGGCCCAGGTCACTAGAAAGGAGTTATTGATGAGAATGGGAATTGAAAGGTAAACCAATAGGTACATGGAAAGGATATCTAGGGGATCAAAGGGAGCAAGTAAAAAAAAAAGAAAAAAAAAGAATTCCTTACAAGATGAACTAACAACTCCACCTGTTTTTCCCCACATTTACTTGATTTTCAATGGAATTATATTTAAAGAAAATCCCTGTATTAAACTTAATACAGCAAAAACTTACGTAGAGATGATACATCCACTTGGTGGCATTTCCAGCCTTAACACTTTATGGCCAGGGGCCTGTTGTAGGAGGCTGTACCAAACACCAAGGGCGATCGAGCATCACGAAGGGACTCAAACTCAATAAACACCTGAAACACAGGAAATGAAAAACTCATTCCACATATTTTAAATGCCACATTTTACACATTAGAAAAGTGCTTAAGACATGAAAAGAATGAATTATGGGCTGTACTGTGGAGTGCAGCAGGCTCATAACTTAGAAATCCCAGCTCAATGATACACTGGAGACATACTCAGCATACAGTTTGTCAGTAGTGTCTCATTTTCTTTTCTTCTTTATAGTTCTCCAGTTGTGCTTTCATCCAGCTAATGATCTTGTTTTGGATGCTACAACTAGCTGAACCGCTTGGTCTACGTATTTAATTTCATGGATGGATTTATTAAGCTTCTTGCCATTTGGGCTGATGTCTACAGCGGTTATGCCACCTGTGTTTCAAAGTAGAGATTGCATTCATACCTTGTTAAGGAGAGGCAGGTAGTTTCTTACAAAATCTATTTTTTCCAAAGCTTCCCTGAGATTGCGGGCCTGGCCTGGCGAGATGTTCCTGATGTAGATTGTTCTCGCTCCGTTATCAGTCACCAGCTGCGTTGACAACCAGAAACACACAAGTACAACATTCCCTCAGATTGTTTAATGAGGATCCCAATTTCTTTAATCGATAAAATGAAGTGTGTGTGTTTGCATTACTTACAAAACATAGCCTTTTCATCAGAGACTTATAAAAATCAATCTGAAACAATGAGAGTACGCTGTTATAAATCACTAGAGCAGAGACACTTTAGATTCTGTGTCTGTTTAAATATGCCAGCTTAAGTAAAGAGTGTCCTTTTTACTAACATCTACTGTAAATTTTTTAAATAAAAAAAAACAAAAAACAAAATCAAATTTAAACATGTAAATCCATGATTAGCGTACAATGTCTTCATGCAGCACAAACAGATATTTTTGATTATTTTTACAACATTTTTAATATGGAAAAAACAAAAACGCATGAAACAACAATAAAATGCATTATTTGAAAACACCAGTGCTTACCGGTGTCATTAAAATGTTGCCTTTTTCAACCTGCAGTCGCAGTTTAGAGCCACAGAGAATAAAACTCTTCTTTTCTGATTCTAGCACAATTTTTTTGGCTGCCACTGCTGAGGGCATGAGGGCAAAAGCCTGACGGAAAAAGAAAAAACAAACAACAAAACAGTGATTATTATTGCCACAATCAGTCTCATGATGATAGACACCCGTGAAAAATATAGCTCACAAAATGTGTTGACTTAGAAAACACATTTAGATTCTCAAATAAATGAGGGTAATAAGTCATAATCTGGTGCCTACCATGCGGGTCTGTGGTACAACATAGATTGCGTCATCGCAATATTCAAATCCATGTTGGATGAGCAGATCGACGATGTCCTCCTCGGTGTAACAGCCATCACGATACGATGGCAGGTTGCTTATTAATAGCACCTTGTAATCAAGTGAAATAATCTGGGCAAGAGAAAAGAAGTTAAGAAAAAGTTTTACCTGAGTTCACACTTTCAGGTTAAGAAAATATTCAAATTTTTTAGGAGATGGTCTTAAAAATACAGACAAACATTGCAATATGATCCTTTATGATCATTGTAGACACATATGAGCAAAAGCTAAAAAATGAAAATAAAATAGTGACTCCAAAATGTTTCATTATTTTAATATTATACAAAAGGGTAACTTCTCTACAAAGGCCGCAATCACACACAAAAACATTTACAACTAAAATTTTTACACATGGCAGCAAACACCAACCACCGATGGGATACCCTCCTGCCATTAATGAAAATATAAAATAAATGCAGAACTCAGGATAACATTACTCCCCGTAAACCACCGGATTTTATCAATTCAAACCCTTTCAGCAGACATCGCATTACCTTCTGCTAAACTGTTGCCCAAAATTGCCCTAAACATTTAGCAAAATATTTTTAGTCACCGCTGGGTGAGCAAAGAAAGAATGCATCCATCCTTCCAAAATATGTTCTTGATATTAACAATACTCATTAAGTTAAAACCATTTTAAGCACGATGTAAGAGATTGATATTCTGTGGTTATCTTTAACATTTCTGTAAATACTTTTCAGTAACCACATCCTAGAAAAGACATTTTTCCATGGTAAACAAACATGTATAATGCCTTTCTATTTATATAATCTATAACCAAACATACTGCATACTCACTATAAACAGACTGACTCTTTCCTGAGAAATTTGGGATTTCCCAGTTTCTCATTATCTAGCTCCTGCCAGCTGTTCAGTGACCTAGGTCAGTTGCTATATATGGGTCAAGTAGGTAAGGCCAATCACACAGCACATTATGATCCCATGATTAGGCTAAGCTAATCAGTGACAAGAAAGGCTGCATATATCATCATAGCATTAGCAGCCTGAAATCTTCCATGTTGTTTACTCTCCACTTCAGATAAATACAGCCAAAAGTATACAATGGGTACTAAACATCCGGAAATATTAATATAGTGTTGCGCATACTTAAGAGTAAACCACACACGTCAAAATTCATGGCTCAACTCCTTGTGGTTTTGGAGTCTAAGACTGGAAAGGTAAAACCTCAGGATGGTATGACAACAATTTCCTCCCAATTTATATTTGGTGGGAGGATACTAATAAAAATGAAAAAGTTAAACACTTTATGACCTCTAACAAAAAAAAAAAGCAATGCATTTTTAACAGTACCAAAATTATGAAAACACTACAGTGCTTTTTATTTTCAGTGCTAAAACTACAAGTGGAAGATGGTGACAGGTGCAGCTGCCATGATAGCTCTGCCCTGATTCACTGATAAGAAAGTCGGACATGGAAGGCAGATTCTAGGCAGATTCCAAAGGGGTGATACCTGAGTCACAAAAGGAAATATGCAAACAGTGCTAACCTGCTTCTTTTCAGATCAAGGGAGGAAATGCTATTTACATAGTAGTTTTGAGTGCTTAAAAAGAAGGCAAATGGGCTCCTATAAGTTCGTGAAAACATTTCAGCTCCAAGAGGCTTCTTGAGTTCCAAAACACTCAAAACTACCATGTTTCTGGTATTGCAACATCCCGAGTGCAATATTAAACTCTACAAGAAATCAAAGCCATTTTCCTACATTTAGTCCTATTTGAGCATCATCTGACAATGAAATATATATATATATATATATATATATCTTTTTAAAACAAAATTAACTATCATAGGCCAACATTTAAACACTTGGATACTTAAAATGCTTAAAATGTTTGTTTTTTAAGTTACCTTTGAAGTGGGGAGTCTGACTGTCTTGAGACAACCTGTTAAACAGGGTCAAAGAAAAAAAGAGCAAGACTATCAAATAAAAAATATACAGTACCAGTTAAAAGTTTGGACACACTGAGAAATCTTTGGTCCACATGCAGATTTTTTGGATTTCTTACGGATTCTATCTGGACGGAGCTCCTCATGTATCCGCTCCCCAAATGTTGGGTTAGACGAGGTTCTGGTCGGCTTAACCTTTCGGGTCTTCGCGGCAGTCACAGAATCTTCAGTGGAGGATAATTAATTAAGTTAAACAGTGGTATTTTAGATAGGATGCAAGTTTTCCAATCGTTCTAAATAAATATCTGAAAACATTTCTCTTCACACATGTTCCTGCATTATTGTGGACACAGCAAATCTCTAGCTTTTGATTCAAGCCAACATCCACCATGCCACTGGCAAAGATACTCACACCACAAATAAAGTTGATTTCTGTCCACTTACCACTCTGCTGTTGTGTTTGTGCTTGTACAGTAGACTGTGGACTCCACTTGGTTTGTGATGAAGCTTTGAGCGAGGTTTCTGGACTTTTGATGGAAGTTTGTTGTTTCTGAGGTGCATCAGTAGGAACTTTTGGTGGTAATTTATATGGCCTGGTCTCAGCTGTACTAGTTGGTAATTGATTTTCAGTAGATATATCTTTGCCTTCAGCAGAACTTCCGATTTCCATGGGCTGTACGTGGTCCTTTTCAGAAGCCGATGAGTTTCTTGCTTCACCAACTTTAGCATCACCTTTAGGCACCATAGCAGATCCCTGAATCTTCGTTTCTTTGATCTTTGAAGCTTCTACACCAGACTTATTCTCTGAAGTTGTAGATTTAGATGGCTCATTTTTTACCTTTGCACAAGTTTCTTCAAGCTTTTCTTTTCTCACAGTTCCTGCAGCAGCCAAACTATCTGCCTGTGTTTTAGATTTCCCGGTAGCTGAGGCCTTCTCTGCCTTGGAAGCCATTACAATTGTCCCACTGTCAACTCCAGGGCTTATGATTGGTTCAACAGTCTTGTTTGACAATTTATTACCCCTGGCTGTATCTTTAGGTGCCACCACAGTTTCTTTAGCACTGGTTTCAGACCCTTTGGCTTTAGGGTTTTGGTTCAAATCACCTGTTTTAGGCTTTTCAGGACTCTTCATGGATTTCTTGGACCTTTCGAGGCTTGAAGCTGCTTCTTTTTCTGCCACATCACCCGTTTTTACAGTTTTAACTTGCTCGGTTGAGATGTTTTTCGTTTTGGAAACTGAGACTTTTGCTTTAGTTTCAAGTTTGCTTTTTGTGGTTTTCATGGACACACTTTCCTGTAAATAAAGATTTAATTTGGATTAATCAGATTATTGACAGTGTGACTACAATACAGTAGCAATGTTAATAGATATATTTCTCAAGGAAAAACAGAAAAGAGTTAAATACCTTTTCACTAATAACACTGACAACTACTTCTTTTATGTCAAAATTCTTTAAACTCCTCAGTTTCTCAGCATCTTCCTGTTTCTCGAAACACACAACTGCCTGCACATGCAAAAACACAAACGTACATTAGTTTGGATTACTACATGCCAGGACTGCGCTCGCACACTAAGCATCAGACATGAGTACCAGACAGTAGCTGGCAAATGTATGTAAACAAGTTGGCATCTTGCATGCAAAGTACAGGCAACCTGCAAGCAACCAATGCAACCCCAAGGATCTTTTCAGTACAACAATGTACATACAGGGGAAGGGGGAGCATAATACAACAGAGCAAAACAAAAAGTAATTACAGTGTGTATGCTTTTACAGCATTAGGTTTGTGCGGTGTTCCTGACACCTGCTTTACAGCTTCAGTGTATGTCAAAGGAGCCATGGATGCGAAGAATGTGAGGCTACAACAGAAATTTTTATCTAGGTGCCGAAGTGGATCAATGAACTCATCGCATACTAGAACACTGACCTATATCCTCAACATTTCTATTTGTTCTGCATTTTTCGAGTGAGGACAAAAGTACTCGGCTACCTATGCATTACAGTGCTTGGCCATGGAAACCCACGCCAAGCTCCTGGCACACAGTTTTCTGTGCAGATGTTAATGCCAGAGGAGGTTTGGAACTCTGCAATGATGACGCATATTAGCGGAATTCAGCTTAAGGGGCCCAGTGCCCTTATGGATGACCCAGACTGTCGTCTGGTGGTGGTGTTGTGCACAGCATCTCAATACTGCATTTCTGTATGCATGTTTTTAATCTGAAAATCTACATACCCTTGTATAACAGAAATTGTTACACTTGCCAAGCATTAAGATGTTATTTCTTTATAGACACTCTTCACTTGTTCTGTGTACATACCTCTTGTCTGGTCCTAAACAAAACAACTGACTTGGTTTTTCCAAATTTCTCCATAGCAGAGATCAGGTCAGCATGTGTGAGAGTACTGGCAATCCCCTGTAGCTTCACCATGGTTGGAGGGGAAGATTTACCAACCTGTGGACAAACAGAAAGAAAAATATGAACTTAAACCAAATTCAAACCCAATCGTGACAACCCGAATGCAAGTGTCTGCTCATAAGAATGATTCTAAATGTGTGCTGAGACATTCAATCCTGCTTTTGTGGTAACAGCAATCACTTCATCTGTCACTGATCAAAACATTAGGTTTGTGAAAAAGAGCCACAACACCTTTGGCTTTGTGGTAGAACTGGGCTTGCTCTTCTCTGTGCTAGACTTCCATTTAGTTGATTCTGAAGAGGGAGCACAGGAGGGCGGTGATGATGATGATGGCGATGACCTCATCTTGGCTAGCTCATCCAGTAGAGCAGGAGCCAGACTTTTAACGACAGCCTCCAGGTCAGACTGTTTTGACAGAGACTGGAGAGCTAAAAAGAAAAAAAAAAAAGGATTCATACTTTGGTGAGTGCAAAGTCTCAAGAAGCTTCTACTGTCTGACCTTTTTATAATGGTAGAAAAATAGTTGCAAACTATAAAGAAATTCCCTGGTGGCAACTGGCTTTGTTTATCTTTTACAGGAGTAACCTGAACATTTTTTGGTTTGACGAGTAAATATAACTTGGATCTCAAGAAAACTAACATGTCATCTTTGAGGATATAAAGTGTTTGCCATTTTCAAACCTGATGTTTCCAGCAGTTTCTTTGCCAGTCTCTCTACATCGCTCGACTTCTTTTGTTTAGGGGATGACCTCTCTGTTGACGATCTCGTCTCGTGGCTTCTCCTCGGTGACAAACGTTTTTCAGCCCTCCTCCTTGGTGGTGACTGTTTCTCGTCTCTTCTCCTTGGCAAGGATCGCCTCTCACGGCTCCTTGAGCGTGATCGGTAACGGGAAGAGGTAGGACGGTCGTAACGTAAGGAGTCAGAACGAGACCGGGACCTGAACAAAGTACAGAGCAAATAAATTTGTGTCTCAAAATTGACAATATCTCAAAGTACGCATTCAGTGAGGATAAAAGGTAAATACTGAAATGAATTAAGTCTTTTAAAGTATATAAGAATCTATTTTGTCATTTAACAATTAATTGGTGAGTTGAATCTCCTTGCTTGGTCCATCTTAGGTCTCAAAATGTATGTTTGACAGACCTGCGATTATGTCTGGAGCTGTACGGAGATCGTGATCGGCCTCTGTGCCTCTCCCTTCGGGGGGTATGCGATCGAGAACGGGAATGACTGCTTCGTCTGTCCCTGCTACGCTCCGAATCACGATGGCTGCGTGGGCTGCGGGAACGGGAACGACTGCGTCGTTTGTCCCTTCTTCGGTCTGAGTCAAGATGGCTGCGGGGGCTGCGCGAATGGGAACGGGAACGACTCTCATTTCTGGTTTTCTGCCGGGAAGTCTCAGAAGAAGTTAAGGGTGAAGGCTTGGCATCAGTACCTGAAGCACTGACAAGTACATTGAAAAAGAAAGGCACAGATAAATAAACAAAACCCTGCAATGCTGTTGTGGTTTTTATTTGCCTGATGACTTAAGATGAAGATATTTACCCTGGAAGTGGTATTGCACCGTCCCACTCTGGGTATCTGTAGAAAGGTAAAGAGGTCAAATTTTGTCAGATTTTGTATGTTAGACTTCATGTACAGTTTCCTTAAAATTGTTATCAATAAAAAACTCAAACTTCCCCAGCCTTTCAACAATTTGGGTTTAGGGAAGATTGCTCAAGGAAAATTATGCATATCATTAAGCTACTTAACAGAAATGCAGCAAATGGGCTATAGACATGCTAAAGAAGTAACATTATAAAGTACACATGAACACTTCTAAGGAAGCTGTTACAGCATTACAACTCTGACAGTATTTTGACACAACTATGGTCATGCCTCTTCAAAGATATCTGTTCATAATCATGACGTCTTAGAAAAAGTACAGAGAAGAAAACAGTGACCGCTTTCGGAGGAGTCTGCAGTTCTCGATGTGATGGTTGGTATTCTGGTGGTAGAGCCAATCCTAGTAGTTAGAAAAGAAAAATAAAATTTAGACAGTCCCCACTGTTATCAGAAGAGTCATCGGCTTCAATCACTCAGCTGCAACATCTGTCACTGACATTACTGGCTGACAAATGGCGCTAAACTTCACAGCAGCCTTAAAATAATAGTCTTTAAATATTCACGGTTTGTTCCCCGCTAAACGCATTATGGGAATAGCCTGAGTGTGCTTAGAAATATTCATAAGCCAAAAAGCGGTAAGAAATGGGCATGAAAATGCAAATTATACCACATATATATATATATATATATATATATATATATATATATATATATATATATATATATATATATATATATATATACATATATATATATAAATAAATAAATAAAACGACATCTGACAGCTTGAATTTAAGGGGTAACAAGTCATCTTTATAAAATATAAGAAACACATGAGTCAAATATCTGGAAACAAACACCAAAAAAAAAAAAGGTCCTCTTAGGCTCTGGATTCTGGGTTGTCGGGCTCTTCTTGTAGCATCAAAATTTCCAGAGGTTCCGTGAGGGTCGTCTCAGAGGTCAGACTTGGATCAGGACAAAAACACACAACCTAAGAGGATCACGCTTGGAGTAGGGCCAGGAAGATATTTAAATTAGACGGAGGAAGAAGCCGGTGTGTCTTTCTCAAGGCGCGTAAATGGAAATGTGGTGCACCAAAGGAAGGAAGATCCATAAAGAGAGATACTGAACAACAAACCAAAATGTATTAAGTGGTTCATAAATGGGTGTGATGGGTGCTTCTGTTTGTGGTAGTAAATCCTGCTGGCTTTAGGGACACACAAACACTTCCTTAAAAAGGGAATACAGGTAAATAAAAGCAGCCGGTATTACACACACACACACACACGCGCGCACACACACAGTGCCTATTTTTAGATTAATAATGCAATTTAGAACAGAACATACTACTCTCAACTCCAACAACTTCAGACAGAAAAGGGAACTTTTACATTCAAACTGAATATGTACTGTGGGACAGCAGCAAAAGAACAAAGACAAAGGCAAACAGCCACGTTCTGTCACTCTCTGACACAAGTTGTTCAGACTTGTAGATTCCCCTCGTCACAGGCTTCGGTGCCATTTTCAGCAAATGCCTCAGATGTTGACTTCGATTTGGGTTAAGTTAAAATAAGTCTGCACTGTGATCCTTAAGACATTTCGGTAGCAAATATTGAGTTACAGATAAATCTGAATTTGACAATTTCACCAAAAGTTTGCAATCCAAGATGGTAGTCTTCCTACAGTCGCCATTATGCAGTAATTACCGGTCCATTAAAAGAATAAGCCAAACCAAAGAAGCTTCAAAGTATCGTCCATGGAGCTTTTTTAAAATAAACCTGCAATAGGCTCCAAATCAAATGAAATCATTAAATAAATTAAATCAAAAATGATAGAAACTAAAAGCCCAACAAAGCCCTACATGAAGACAACACACAAAACAACCTTCCACTTACCTTTAACTGTGCACATTCCTTTTTACACAGAGAGCAGGTATGAGGAAAGATCCTCGGTGAAGCTGCAGCATAGTCCTGCAATAAGGCTGGCGCTGGTATACTTGTTGATACCGCTACCTTTGCTAGGAGCTGCCTGGTGGAAGCGGGCTGTGGTGTATGAAGGAAGTTCATCTGGTTCGGCATTAGTGGAGAGAGACCTGGAGAAATGGGGCTGACCCCCGGCATGAGAGAGGGCTGAGGAACTGACTTTGCAGCAGAAAAAACTTTAGACTGCAAAGCAAGTCCCATCTGAACTGCTGGCTGCTGCACCCCAATTGGTAGCTTTGATAGCTGAGGTGTCTGCTGCTGTGTCATCTGCTGCTGCTGCTTCAGTAGTTGTTGTTGCTGTGTCATCTGCTGCTGCTGCTTCAGTAGTTGTTGTTGCTGTGTCATCTGCTGCTGCTGCTTCAGTAGTTGTTGTTGCTGTGTCATCTGCTGCTGCTGCTTCAGTAGTTGTTGTTGCTGTGTCATCTGCTGCTGCTGCTTCAGTAGTTGTTGTTGCTGTGTCATCTGCTGCTGCTGCTTCAGTAGTTGTTGTTGCTGTGTAATCTGCTGCTGCTGCTGCATCGTCTGCTGCTGCGTCTGCTGCTGCTGCGTCTGCTTTAGTAGTTGTTGCTGCTGCTTCAGTTGCTGCTGCTTTGGTGGTGGTAGTTGTATTATCTGCTTTGGCTGTTGCTGCTGCTGCTGCTGCGTCTGCTTCAGTAGTTGTTGCTGCTGCTTCAGTTGCTGCTGCTTTGGTGGTGGTAGTTGTATTATCTGCTTTGGCTGTTGCTGCTGCTGCTGCTGCTGCGTCTGCTTCAGTAGTTGTTGCTGTTGCTGGATCGTCTGCTGCTGCGTCTGCTGCTGCTGTTGCTGCGTCTGCTGCTGCGTCTGCTTTAGTAGTTGTTGCTGCTGCTTCAGTTGCTTCTGCTTTGGTGGTGGTGGTTGTATTATCTGCTTTGGCTGTTGCTGCTTCATTTGCTCAGCAACATTCGAGACTTGTTCATTAGTTTTACTCTGATCCTTAATGTGACTGTCGCTGCTACTGCCGATGAGTACAAGGCCAGGTCGGCTGGGATGCACTCCATGGACTACATTGGGAGATGGTTGGCTTTTCAATGCTGACTGGCGACCTGGCTCTGAATCTTTCAAAGGAAGGGATTTACTGACTTCTGACTTGATAAATCTTATGTCTGTGTCTTTGCTTGGCAGAGAGAAAGATTCGGAGATTTCTTGAGAAGTCTGGTTTGGTTCAGTCTGCAGTCGTTGAGGTGGATCACTGCTTCGCATAGAGCTGAAACCAGTAAAAGAGTCGCCCTGATCATGCGAAGAAACCAAGGCACTGTTTTTCACCTCTGCTGTACCTTTTTGCAGTGGTTCTCGACTATGGCCGCCACCATCATAGGAATCCATCAGCAGCATACTTCCACTCCCACTACCGGCTCTACTGCTGCTGCTGCTCCTTCCAATCTCATCCCCAAACCCTCCAGTATATTTGCCAATATGTCCATAGTCAATCACTTTACTTGGTTGGACAATAGGTGACTTTTCATCCTTATGCATCCCTTCCCTTCTTGATGAACTGTCCCTTCCACTCATACTGGTGGTGGGATGAGGATCACAGTAGGATTTTGATGGAAGTGTCGTTGCAGATCTCTTGGCCTTCTGCAAGCGGATTTGCCGTAAGATAAAAGGCAGGTTATCAGGGGTAATCTGGTCTTCGGGGTAAGAAATCAGATGTTCCAGGTCCTCTTTCTCAAGTCCAAAGTGCATAAGGATGTTCACAGCTGTTTCTGACGTGTACTTGGGGCAAGTGGACTCTGTAGGGGCCACAGGTTTGTCTGGCACTGTGTAATCATAATCACCTAAACCTGGAATGGATTGTGTATTGCGCTCTCTTTCACTGGAGGCATTAAACCTACCGTCGTCACTTCTCTGATAGCTCAATGAAGCAGATGATGAATAATATTTAGAAGAATCATCTTCAGTTCCCCGTTTGTAGCTTTTCAACCAGTCCATGGAGCTAGTGCTACTTTCAACATCAGAAGGTCTTTGAGAGGTTGAGGGAACTGGGTAAGAAGTCACATCTCTGCTTGAAGAATGAAACTCATCTCTTTGAGTGCTGGGAAAATTACTGCTTTTTTCTACAGGCTGATGCCTCACCTCCTCTCTTGCTTTACTAAGGTGCATGTCTATTGACCTTTCTATGTCCTCGTCCAATGCAGTCTTACTCCGTTCAGGCCTGTAGCTCAGTGGCACAGTAAGCAGTGACGGGATTGCTCCCCCAGATTTGGCAGGAGCCGCAGATGAAATTCCAGAAGAGCTGAAGCTAGCCCCAGGTCCAAGACGAGGAGATGCCCTATGAGAGTCTCTCTCTGCCTGCACACTGGGGAGTCCATAGCGCCCCTGGGTTGAACTTTGTTTCCCAGAGGCATAGGGGTTATAAAGGGGATGGGACATGGTGTTGGCAATCTTTAGAAGGTTAAGGAGACTGATAGCCGCAGCTGTTGGGCAGGGGGGTGTCGTGGGTATGAACGGAGCGGGTGTGTTGGTTCGGCCGCCAACAGCAATGGTGTTATTTATCTGTGTCAACGCAAGGTGGACTTTCAGTTGAGCCAGCCGCAGGCATGCGGCTTGCTGTCCAATCAGTAAAGAGCTGCCTGGGAGCCCACCGAGTAGGGGGCTCTGTAGGGGCCCTGCTGCAGGAGAAGGGGTGCAACGCTCCGATGGCAATGGAAAACTGGAAAGTTAAGAATAAAAATAAATAAATAAATTAAAAAACAGAAACAAGAAAAAAGGTTATTGAACTGGAGTGGGCTTGAGCTTCTTGGAAAGATGGCATCCGTCGTCTAGAAGGTCTTTTCTTGATTTGGTGACTCTGCTGCTTCCTGTGAGATACACATTCATTCATCACCAGGTCTTCACTATTAAGGAGGAGAGGTAGAAGCAAAAGCATCAAAAACACAGAGAGAGAAAACAAGGGATGGGAACAACCAGAAAAGGGACAACATTAATACAACAGAAAGGTGGTGTTAATATTATTTTTCAGCTGAAGAATATATGTTTTTGGGGACCAACAGATGAGTGACCCATCCCAAAAATCTTCTTGCTTATAGATTATTCTTCCTCATCCCCTTATCCCGCCACACCCCCAAGACTGTTTCCATAACTTTGCCAGAAAAGCAATAGATCTCGAAAAACTTGTATGTATTCCAGCGTATCTGCATCCTCGCCATCCGTACTTTGCATGCCACTGATCTGTGGATCAAGACACTGAACATGTCGACTGGTGGTCCAGCTACTGAATATTTCTAACAAGACTCATGATTAGTGCCTAACAAGGTCAAATGAAAGCCAATCTGTGATGCCTGCCAAAGTTTTCCTCTAAGACGCAGCATCCTCTGCAGCATGCTGAGCCACAGTTCAACACCTGTTGAAAGTAAGAATCTGAGAATATGCCTGTTTTTCAGGTAGAAAATATCCTAATTATTAGATATCTGACACTGGTGCTTTCACCAGACCTTCAGGGTGAAAAACTGGTACAATATGGTTATGTGAGAATAGTGAGGCCGTTAAAGGGTTCTGTCAATACCAATTTATCTCGAGAAAAAAAATGGATTCCTTTTATACTTAATAAGGGGTGTAAAAGTTCAAAATATAGAAAAAATGAAGACTGAAACAGTCAAACAAAGCCCTCCAAGTTAAAAAAAAAAAAGTTTAAAAGTATTTTTTTTTAAAAAAACAAAAAAACAGATGTGCTACAGTTCACAATAAAACACATGTGCACAACAATGAAATTTTGCAAATCACATGCAGTATCTTAACTATGTCCAAGTCCTGTCCACAGTTGCTGCATCGTGCTGGGAAGGCAGCATTCAGAAGAGACACGTTACATGGGTGGAAACGCTGGTGAGGTAAGCTGGGTGTGTGGCTGACTCTCTGGTAACGCCAGCGAAGAGATGGACCTTGACTGGTGCAAACCACAGGACACCACTGTAATCATGCAGAGGAACGTGCCCGGCAGTAGGCTGCTGGCATAGAGCGACTTAAGAAGATTTTCTGTCTCCGGAGGCTCATCCTGAATGGCAGCAAGTAAGGAACTAAGGTTGAGTCTTATGCTCTTATGAGTGCCTTATGCTCTGTTGTTTGCTTGTGCTTAGTTTTAATGATTACATTAGTCCTATGCACATCAAGTGGCTTTATTTAATATCACTACAAAATCATTTTGCACTGTGGTATAATTTAGCAAATCAATGCCCTGTAACTGTACAGATTGTACAGACTAAGTTTTCATCTAGCCATCTATGCAACAGGTTGCGCTCCTAGGAGTGCAGCAAAAGCTTCCCAACAATTGTTACAACTAACACAGCAACAGTGAAAGAAAGCATCGTCATTGGGTGAGCTTTTCATTTTGTAGTTCAGTCAAAAACTTTTGCAAACACACAAAGGCGTCGGTATAGCAGGCCTGAGACACCTCCAACCTGCCGAGCCTTGGCGGTTTGCTCGATGTCTCCGTCTGCTCGTTGGCTCGTTGTTTGATGCGTTGGTTCTCCTGCAAGCAACCAGTGCACTGCGACTGACACGTGGCGTGGCAAACAACATGGAGCTGAAGCGAGCATATTGCCTCATCATCACTCATAGCCAATCCAGTTTTGTTTTTTGTTTTAATTCAGGGTCAAACTGGTATCCAGTCCAAACACCAGATTTGTCCATCCCTTCTATACCGAGCCTGACAACCAAAGTAACTGTGACATCAATGCCATATCAGAGAGAACCGCTTATATTTTGAGTGTATTTCAAAGTGTAGAGCCTAGTAAGGTACACAGCATGACAATTATCCAACAGTTCAGTTACAATGATAAATTATTGGTGACGTCTGCACTTTTACTCGGGGATGTGAAAACTTCCACCTAGGCTGCTTCACTGTAAGTGCACAAGTACACCTCTTTAAAACTACTCTCTTTACACCACTAATGCACTCAGCAACCCTCCTTTGAAAGCCTCTGGGTGGCCATGTGCAGGAGTGGACTTGTCGGGTTACCTATGAAGCAGGTTCCTTTCTCTGCTGTGGCTAAGGTTTACCAGCTACTCTTTCCCAAAATTGGTTGCTTCTTAGTGCAGGCGTTGTCAGGCGTACAGGGAATCCTGGTGCCCACGGAAGAGATGTTTGTTCATCAGATGACCAGAAATAAACAGGAAAATGTGCTTACCATACAAAATTGACCCGCGAGGGCCAATTCTGAGCCTGTAACACTTCAATATGAGACAGGTCTTAGCAGATCTTTGGGGAGGGGGGTGTGAAGGAGACATGTAGCTGTTTTTCTTCAGACACCAGCAGCGTTTATGCCGTGGCTTTATGTGCTGCCTTTTATGCTGTTTTTATTGCGTTTTAAATATGTTCAGAGTTTGTGTAGTATGGCTGCTCCCTCCTAAAAAGGCTTTGACCCGTGGAGCCTCCTGGGAAAATAAAGCCAAACGAATGAGTGAATAAAAGTGCGGGTGACTGTGGGGATTGCGTGGGCCACCATACTGGGTTACGTCGCGCAGTTTGCGCAAAATTCGCGTAGCGGTGAGACACAAGACGAACTGACACCTCTTAAGCCGAGCAAAAGAAGGACCAGTCCAGCCATAAGGACCCAAAAAAGGCAGGGTGCCAGCAGCCAATGAGGAGTCCAAGCTTCTGCAGGCCTGTTTACAAACTACCACCGAATGAGCGGTCACAGGTCGACAGACACCGGCTGTAAGACAAACACTGTCGCTCCGTTTTTTTTGTAACAACGTCGTGTACATACCGTGCGTTTCTTCTGTGTAATCTCGTTGTTCTGATCAAATGTATCCGTACGTCGCTCTTCTCGGCGTGTACGGTTTGCTAGCAAGCAGGAAACGGTACAGTTTAATCACGTGACCCAGTGCAACGCAGCCTGCCTTCAAAATAAAAGCACGAATGTTAACAACAATGTTTAAAGAAGCGAAAGTAATGGCTTTGGCCACATGGTGGCAATATTTCCACAGCAAATCAGTTCATATTTATACACACAAGTTTGGGGGAAGAAAGGGAGGGAATAAGGTATGAATGATGCTCTTCATTCAAATAAGCTTTCTGTCAAATAATGACAACACTGATGCTATCACAGATAATAATATTACAAGGCCCTTTTTTATTTATAAAATTAAAGAACACTGAGCCAGTACCTTTACTGACCATCTTTTAAGAAGGATTTTGGCATAGTTGTGTAAAAGAATTTACAATTTTTATTTATTTATTAATTTATTTATATATTTACTTACTTACAATGGGAAATAAATAAATAAGTAACACACTGCCTTTCACATTTCTATTGGATAACTGTATTTGAACAGGTGATTATTTATCCACCCTGTATCTAAAGAACCATATTATAATTCATTTGGAATCCTCTTACTACACTACATTTTGTTCGGGTATCCAAACCTTGAAGCTATAATTGAATTATTTTTATTGAATTATTTATTTATTTATTTTTACCACCTACTGGCAAGGAACCAAATATGGTAACTTCACTGACCTCGATTTTCTACATGAAAATGAAAAAACTTGAAAAATGTCACAAAAATAATAATTAAGTCTTGTAATGTCCTCCCATAAACTCTGAGGTTGAAATTATGAATTTTAGTGAGTGCCCTAAAAAGAGTTAAGGATTATTTTGAACTGCGAATCATGCAAAGCCACTCTAGAATCAAAAGATGGAGCTGGAAACATTTAGAGCTAACATAAACAGCAGAGGGGAGTTGTCTTGTCACGTGATCCCCTTCACACTGTCATTGTTATTATAAACATATCAATTTTAGCCATTTTAAAGCTCATGCGGGTAGATGACAGCCTATATAAGACCCGAAACATACAAAGTGTCTCTGTATTCAGAGGTACACGCACTTTGGTTTTGCTTGAGGAATACTTGTACACACACCAAATGCTAAATCATACTCTATGACACTATATTAGGAGACAATGTTAATATTTTTAGTTATGTCCTCCAGGCAGTGGCAATCATCAGTTTGCGCCTGAGTTTATATCAGATTATATTACATAAGCCCTAAAAAGAAGGTGACAAACTTTCTTTCTGCAAATAAAAACATGAATGCAGAGCGCCAGAGCCGCACCCCCTCCAAAGCGTGAGTGGATTTAGCAACACATAACCAGACACATTCTCTATCCAGAGCCAGTGTATGAGCTTGAAGGGTTTGATAATGAATGGCTATAGACTTTGCAGACCATTGAATCAACAGTTTATCAAAAGGTGATGATGAATATTTTCATTAAAGGATCATTCTCTGGTGGGTATTGCAGCAAATTACTAATATATCCCCTTTATCCCCTCCCCCGGACCACAGAGCTTAACACCTGACCACGACACAACAGCTGACTGGCAGCGCTCTGGCAGTGTGTGTGTGTGTGTGTGTGTGTGTGTGTGTGTGTGTGAGAGAGAGAGGGAGGGAGGGAGGGAGTGGAAAATCGAGCCAAGACCATGTTGGTTTTATTTTCAGCTGTCATCGCTACCTTGACTGAGGGCCATGGGGGTGACCTCACCATGGAGAACGCAAACACATGGACGTACAGGCATGCGTGGAGACATATGGACAACTGCCAGTTTTAAGTAGTTACATTATTATTCAATTTTTGTTCATTGTCTGCTTTAAATGAAAATGAAAGCTCTACGCCATCAATGCCATCACATTACTGAGATAAGCCATATGTTGTGTGATTATTATGATGATGTGTTCCTTTCTATTTCTAATGTTTGCTAAAATATAATATACTGATCAACCACAGCATTAAAATCACCTGCTAAGGGAGGCTGCTGTCATTGGGGAGTGTCCAGAACCGCTGCCACATCCAGCTCGCAATCCATTCCAATTCACAGGTCATTTCCCATAAAACAACAAATATAACCTTGACCTTGGCGCAGTTTGGGTGAAGACCCATCAGGTGATTACTGTGTATAGGTTTCATTTAGATATGAGCAATACCCTGTGAGGAGTAGCAATTTTTGTGAACTGTGGACAGATGGATGGACGCCTCACTATGGCATAAGCTCACAGGTCGCTCGGCCAGGTAAGCTAAAAGATGTGAAGGTGACCAAGGGACCCAAAGTTTTCCCAAAGAACACTAAATTAAAAAGAGATAATCAAGGTTTCAGTGGTTTTAGTGTTGTAGCTGACAGGTGTGTTTATTTTTCACTGTATGTGCCTATAGGTTCAGTGAAGATCACATACAGGAAATGACTTTTTAAAGCCTAAAAGTGCCACAGTGTTGCCAGTTGGTAATATTGCAATTTTCCAAATTATGACCGATTGCAACATTTGCAATCTCTAATGTGTTTGTATGGGCAAGATTTTAAAAGTTCACGTTTGTAAATGAGAACTGGTTCTTAAACATTTTACCTGGGTAATAATACAGAAGTGTGTATTGGGAATCTTTTGTAAGAGAAAAAAATCTGAAAGTGGGACATGCAAAAGGTTAATGCATGATTTTTTTTAATTTATTTTTTTTAACTTTTATGTGATGACACGAAGACTTTGCGAGCATAAATGTTGATGCTGTGACTGAAAGCCCTCCTTTTTTCAAACATGAATGCTCATTTGTGCTTCTACAACATGCGTCACATTTAATGCTACAACTTCTTTTTTTGTTTTAGATATTTTTTTTTGGCCGTTTTTGATAGTTCGGCAGTGGAGGTAGACAGGAAAGCGGGGAGGAGAAACGGGGCAAATGGCGACAGGCTGGGACTCAAACCTGCGCCGGCCGCACAGCCAAAAGGCACACATGGTCACCTGCTCATGCCCTGAGCTATACTTCTTTCTTTCTTTCTTTTCCACTGTAGAATTTCTGACAACACTGAACACTTTAACTTTAAAACCTCTCATTATTTCATATATTATAACTTTGTATCTGCTTGTCTAGGCTATCTGTGTCCCCACATGAATCTGCACCATCTGCCTCCCCCACCCAATCAGACAGGACCAGATTTTTTTTCTAATGATCTGGACAGTTCTGGCTGAAGGTAATCAGACCCCACCTCAGTGACGACAGATGGTGGTCGCCGCCAAGATGGACAAGGAATGTGAAATCTCAAATTAGCATCTGTCTTCAGCTCTGAGTATCTTTCCAGGTTCTTGTTCCCTCGATGTGGGGAAACAGGAAATCTGGGCAGCGAGGAGTTAGGAATGTTTGGATGTCCCAGTGTGGAGGCTGAAAAGATGTTAGCAAACTGGTTGCAACAAATTACCCATTTTCATAGGAGTTTAACACAGTATGAAACATTAAGATGTTAGCTGTGGTTCATGTTAAGACCGCTCACTGGAATTTTTATATGTTGTTCAACATCTACCTAGAGACAACAGAGAAAACAGAAAATATGCCACAGCTTTACCTCCTTATCATGCTTTCCACCTTTAGTGTGTTGAACTTACATCTTTGGAAAAACATCAGGCGCTGTTTATGGTTTTTAGTCTGATGACTGGTCAAAAACATATTGTTAACACTGTCCATACAACTATAGCAAAGGCCTGACGAGCTCAAACATTAAAACCTCTCAAAATAAAATAAAAAAAGACAAAAATGTGAATAAATGGCTGTGCTTACATATGCCTTGCTAAAAATACCTGACCTTTCACTGCTGCCAGGATAAAAGCAAAGACAGTCATATGCACTCATCACCTATTTCATTAGATACAAATATCTCATCAGTCAATCACATGGCAGCAACTCAATACATTTAGACATGAACATGTAGTCAAGATGACCTGCTGAAGGTCAAACAGAGCATCAGAATGGAGAAGAGAGGGGATTTAAGTGACTGGTTGTTGGTGACAGACAGGCTGGTCTGAGTGTTTCAGAAACTGCTGATCTGCTGGGATTCGCCCACAGAACCATCTCTAGGGTTCACAGAGAATGGTGTGAAAGAGAGAAAGTATTCAGTGAGTGGCAGTAATGGTGCAAGCAGACCATGTGGCGTATGAAAAGAAAAAAAAAAAGGTGAAGCCCCAAATGCAGGACAACTAAAGAAAACCTAAACTGGGGAACTAACTAAGGAACACTGGAGACACGGGGAACACAGGATGACACACTGTCAATACAACAACGAGACTCTGACAAATGACAAGGGGAAGACCGTGACAATAAATACACAGAGGGAATGAGGGAGAGTGGACACAGCTGGGGCAGAACAAGTGAACAAAATGACACTAATGAGTCACAGGGAAGTAACGCAAAACACAAAGCACATGGGACAGGGGGTGACAAAGTAAAACAGGAAGTGAGAAGACAGGGAAACAAAAGCAAACTTGACACAACACACAGAGAACACAGACTAGACACAACACAGAGAGACAGACAAACTGAGAAAACCTGACACAGGAAACTCCACTCAGAGGGGAAACAGAACATAGGGAAAACTAAGGTCTAAAGCAACTGGGAACTTAACTAAGAATACATAAGGGGAACATGTGAAACAACATAACAAAGTGAACCAGTGATCATGAAGGCAAAATAACTACAGAAGTCCATTAACAAGGATCAAACAAAGGGGTCGCAGACCCAGGACCATGACCATGGTGGAGGTGGTGTAATGGTGTAGGGGATATTTTCCCGGCACACTATGGGCCATTAGTACAAAGAGGATTGTTGCTGACCATCTCCATCCCTTTATGACCACAGTGCACACATCTTCTGATGGCTGCTTCCGGTAGGATAATACACAATAACGCTGTACTCAAATGACCCCCACAGTCACCATATCTCAGTCTAACAGAGCTCCTTTGGGATGTGGTGGAACAGGAGATGTGCAGCCAACAAATGTGCAGCAGATGTGTGATGCTATCATATCAAAATGGACCAAAATCTCTGAGAAATGTTTCCAGCAGATTGTTGAATCTCTGCCATGAAGAATTAAGGGAGTTCAGAAGGCACAGCCTCGTACTAGCAAGGTGTATATAATAAAGTGGGACGTGTGCCTACTAATAAGCATGTTTTAAAACCAGTAAAGCCTGCTCGCCTGGAGTGGAGGTTATATGCATGTCAAATGTATTAAAAATAGAAACATTGTAGATTTCTGCAGAACTTTCATCTGTGAACCAAATTTAAACATGAAACAATATCCACTGACATCTATTGCTACTATTTTTTCTAATTTGTTTAGTGACCAAACTTTCTTCCTGTTTTTAGGCTGTTAAAGTTGTCTTTCAGTCTGCTAGTATCTATTTCAGATGCACTGAGTCCATGAGAATCCTACCCCCCCCCTTGGCTACCAGCCATCACCCCACATACTCTGTTCTGACTGACATGGGTGTGCGGTTACCTCAGCAGTTTGTGGGAGTCCCTGCACCCTCTGTGACACGCCCAGCAACAGACAGATGGAGTTTAAATCATCAGCCAGCGAGGACACGGCGTGCTCACGGTAACCCACACCGGGCAACCCTGCTGCTACATATGTCAGGGTCATAAATCTCTCCACAGCACCGCCACTTTAATAAGCTTTGATATTTTTGACAAATGATTTGGAGATAAGGGCACCTATTTGGCTAAACCCAAATGATTATTTATTTTTTATTCTTACATAATCCATTACATTGGTTATTTTTAATTACTCTGCATTTTGTTAATTTAATGTCTTGTGTATACTAAAAAGTGGAAATACAATATTTACCTGCATCTGCTGTGTAAACAAGCCCTCTGAGAGCTGACGCCACCCCTGAGGTCCAGTTAGCAGAGAGTCTAATTAGTGCTGATGAAAATAAATCACTGCTGGCTCAAGCAGAAAGCTGCAGTCACTCAGCACCTCATGGTACGGACGTGCAAGTCTTAACTGAGGCATATTTGTCCTTGAACTGGCGTGCACAGGGATGCAAATGCATTTATTGGCTCGACATGGTCATATTTAAGTCTGGCCAAATACATATTTTGCTCTTTTTTTTCAGTTAATTCTTTCCTGTAAAGGCAGTTTTGTGTTTGCGTGTTTGTTTGTTTTTACAATATTTACACAGGCAAAAATCTCTTTTTAAAGTCTCCTGAAGGTCAGGGCTTGCATCAGTCAAGTCCAAATGAGGTTTCAAGTCTTTGCTTTTATGAGTCAGATATAACTCAAGTCCAGCTCTCCAGTCACAAGGCAGCAGCAGCAGCAGCAGCAGCGCAGGAGCCGGCGGCCGCAGCTGTTCAAAGGTCCAAACTTGGCCAAGTTATAACCCGAGTGTTTACTAGGTGGAAATTTCTGCAACACTAAATAAAACCTAGTGAGACCGCACAAGATAGTTCTTACACGCACATAAGCTGTTACTAAATATCTACAACCAATAACAATTATCAATTATGTACACTGGGAAGGTCTTAAATTCTATTTCTCAAAATAACACAATATTCTCAGGGTTTTGGAATATCTTTGTATTGTTTCTCCTGATTTGTTTCTTGATATTTGTATTCCTGAGGCTTTGAGCTCTGTTCTTGGGTTCTGTTTAAATTATTCTAAATTTTCCTGCCTCCCTTGTGTTTCTGCCTCTGTGTCTGCTTCTCTGTGACCCTGTCATGTATCTCTGTACTGTTATCTGTGCCCTTTGTTCCCTGCTTGCTTGTTAAAATTCGAATTCCCTTTTTGCTTCCCGTTCAGTCCTCGTCTCGTCTCTATCCTCGGTGCTTCCACATTTAGTCTGTCTCCTGTTCTCCCTGGCTGTTTCCTCTTGTATATATATTGTTTGTGTTTTCTTGTTATTTCCTCTCCCACTGTGTGTTCCCTTGTTCTGTGTATTTCATGTTGCTTCTGAATAGCTCCCTAGTTTATGAAGTATATATTAACACAGGTTAATGACAGTTAACCAGCAAATAAAGCTGTGTTTGTCTAAGTTCAGTCCTGTTTTATGAGTCTTGGGGTCCAAATCCTGCCAGGACACACAGCACTTTATGACAAATATCTAAAATTACAAAACGTTATGCAAATAGCCTGTCAGTAAATGTAGTTTAGCATAACTGGATATTTCCGGCTCATGTTTAACTTTTCATGTGCAATTAGAACATGTTTAAACATAGAGAAGATGTTAAGTCTAATATACCACATTGAGGGTTATTCTAAGAAAACTGTCACGTTACATTAACATACTGTATATGTGGCTGATTTCTTTGGATTGTAAATGCTTTATAACAACTGATTAGACATTACAAATGTTGGGCTTTATTTTTTACCCAATGAATGAAATGAAAAATGTCTAAAGTAAACTCCAGGAAATTAATTAATAAACAGTGGCTGAAGCAAATAAGAGACAATTAAAATGATATCTTCTGATTCTTTAATAGATTAAATGTTATATGTTACGCCCTGACACAAAGTTCTCACTGAATATACCAAGCAGTTACTGTGAACTAAAAAAACAAAAAAGGCCTTAGACACAAACCGCGTTTAGCTGACGGGACGGCAACAATAACTCAAATAACCACTCATTTCAACCAGAACAGCATCTCTGAAAGTGCAGCACATTGAACTTTAAAGCAGATAGAGTACAGCAACAGGAGACCACAGTGGGCTGATGGTGCAGTAATGTTGTGGGGGATACTTTCTTGGCACACTTTGGGCCCCTTAGTACCAAATGAGACTCCTATCAAATGAGACAGAATATCAGAATATTGCTGTTGACCATGTTCATTCATTTATGACCACAGTGTAACCATCTCCTAATGGCTGCTTCCAGCAGGACAACACAAAGCGCAGATCACCTCATATTGGTTTCTTTTACATGGCAGTGAGCACACCGTACCCCAGATGACCTCCAAGAGTCACCAGATCTCAATCCAGTAGCGCTCCTTTGGGAAGTGGTGGAACAGGAGATTCACATCACAAACCTGCAGCAACTGTGTGATGCTCTCATGTCAGTATGGACCAAAATCTCAGAGGAATGTTTCCAGCACCTTGTTGAATCTGTGGCAGGAAGAATTAAAGCAGCCCTGAAGGCAAAAAAAGAAGCCCAATCCAGTATTAGCAAGTAACTAAAGTGGCTGATGATACTATAGATTGCTTATGAAGAGCATCTCAGACAAAATCTGTTTGAATCTGGTAAGCTCCTACTCAGATATTTTTTCCAGAGCAGAGGAATCACTGGTGTGTGTGTTTACAGCGTAGTCAGGTAACCTCACACTGTACCTCAGCCCAGGGCGTCTGCTTTAAATTTAGGGCAGGAATGGCAGCTTAATAAAGTCCATAACTACCATAAAAAGGTAGCGACAAAATGCCATACATTACTAGCATGAAATTCTTACCTTAAGCTGTAAATTTATTTGGATTTATTAAATAAAAAAATGAAGAAAAAACAAACAAACTGTAACACAGCCACACAAGGGAAGGAAATGCTATGAGGAGATTATAGAGTGTCCATTGGTGTTGCTGAGTAAACAGGTGGAGCTTGCAAAGCATTTTTTCCATACACTACCATTATATTGCATTTATTATTAAAATTAATACTATTACTACATGAAATTATGTAGCAAAATAACTTCCCAAATTTAGGACAAAATATTAGTTTGGTCTTTTTATTATGAATTTTGAATCTATGGAGGTTTAATATGTGTGAAAACTGAGCTTTAATTGTGTGGTGCAGAATCACACTCTGAAAGTAAAAAGGGTTTTAGGTTATATGTCATTAAATCAATTCACCCTTGTAGAGTCTGGCATCCAGTTCTTTAAATACAGCCATGTTCTTGTAGAAGCCACTGGCCTCCGCTGTCACTTCCAAGAAACCAAGCCGAGCGCAGACGCCATCCTCAACATCCTTAAGGGGGTGATTATTTGATACTCAAAGGGTAGATTTTTGCTAGTGTTTCTTCAAATTTCTCCTGGGTAATTAATGGAAACACTCTAGGTTAACGAGCAGGTACTTGACCACTTGTGAAGACCATAAGAGTGAGCATTAAGACAAACTGCCTACTAATATAAAATCTTAGAAATCTCTCCCATCTGGCCTCATGGAGAGCTTGAATGAGTCGGACAGTGGAAAATGAGAATGATACCACCTCATGTAGCAGCGTGTGAATATGTGTGTGTGTGTGTGTGTCTAGTTCAAGTTACATCATCACATTGTGGCTTCAATTACAGCTGAGACTTTTCATCACCATCAAGGCATGTGTCATTCTGCCTCAGACACACACACACACACACACTTGACACTGTATCAGCTGATGTAGGGAGCTAGCTACAAGACTTTTACTATTTTAAGACATTAAAAATGCAGATGAACAAGGAATGTTTAGTTTATGTTACATATTTAAAAAGCTAATAAAGGCTATTGCAGAACCTTTCTAGTGCCTTTTATTATATTTAAATGCTTGAGTTGATGTATTTTTCATTTCAAAGCCAAAGGAAACTCTGTAGGCTTATCTTTTCTTATCCACAGACTTTTAAAAATCATGTCACTGAGTCACGGTTTTAAACTATGACATCCTATCCACAGTTATCACACTTTAAAAACCTGACAGTGAGGCGGGACTGGTTGGTGACCCAGAAACCCTTTTCACAACTGGATGAACTAATGGAGTCTAATCTGAAGTGACCGAATTGTCGGAAGATCACTGAAACGCAAAGACTCACTGTGCCAAATACAGATTTATGTTTAATACAGCTGTATGTTGTAATGGGTTTATATTCCTAACGTGCTGTACAGACAACATAATAATGACAATTTAGGCACATTTTAATCATGTCAAATCTGCTAATATAACACCATCAGCAGCCCCCCACTCTGAGGGACCCTATTTCCAGGAATTGGTGATATTAAAGAAGTGACACAAAGTTAAGTGTGCTACACTCTCACCCACCAGTGCAAGCAACTCATCAAACATACGGATTCATTTCCTATGATCGTCACATCACTAAATCACCAACAATAATTTAAGTGAAAGTTTGCTAACAGACTGTGTAAACTTTTTATGATATTATCTTAAAAGGTAAAATCTCAGCGTTTTTGCAGACATGTGATCACTAACCACATGATATTAACTTGCCCCCCACCCCCATTTTGGATGTATGACAATCATGGTGATAAGCGCCCAATCACACAGGCCTGGAGACGGGTCTGCGATCATCTGGCAGCCACCAGTCATGAGGGAAAAATGATTATTCCACGCCTGGTTGTAAGTGGTTGCTGCAGACTGATAGCAGTCACTGGAAAAATGATTGCTAACGCCACAGTGACACAGGCCTGCAGACTAAACAATGACCCCCTCGCAGCCACCTGCTGCTAGGGAAAAATGTGTATCCCCCAACCAGTTGCAAAAACCTCCTGGTGATTGCTTTGATTGCTAAATATGGCTGCGGTTGTATTTTGATTGTTTGAACGTGATGGACTTGTCTACAAAAACACCATCTTGCTGCTCTCCAAGCTGTAGTGAAACTGTGAAAAGTGCAACACACACCGTACAGTAAATGCAGAAGGTCAACCTTCAAAGTAAAAGTTGTGCCCTTTGAAACACACTGCCTGCAATGCTGAGGAGCAATTTTTACTTTGAAGGTGAACCATCTCCATTTACGGTTTGCATTGCAATTTATTAAGTTGTACTACAGCTCAGCTAGTAGTTACCAAGGATTTGCGGACAAATGTGAAAAATAACAGGCAACCAATGGCAATAAGCTAGCAACCAAAGCAATCATGGGGAGGTATTTGGTGCAACACGTTCTTTGAATCCAGTTTCAGCCAGTGAGAGCCAGTAACCTCCAAGAACCTCTGCCAACCAGTCGGGGAATACTCGTTCTCTGATGGTTGTACCAAATCCAATATGGTGGACAACTCTCAAGCAATGTGAGCATGACAACACGTGAGAAACCTCAAAAGTTACTGCCTGTTTCTATCACCCTCAAGCCAATAAAAAGGTAATTGGAGGTTTAAGTCATAAGATTTATGACTGGAAAAGACCTTTTTTATGTAGTAGCATTCAAGATTTCATGTAGTAGCACCACAAGCAATCAATAACAGACTGCGACTGTCACCATGCTACTCTACACTTGAACAAAATGACTGTTAAGTTTCTGTCATTCCTCATTGATCACATCAGGCCATTATTACTAGGCTGCTCTAATGACTCTCTTATATGTGAACCTAAACTTAAACCACTGCAACTGGTAAAATCGGACAGACTGGATGAATCCTCTGGAGTGCTACGTTAAAGCCCTAATGGTCAACAGGTGTGGGAGGGCTAAACCACAGCAGACACTGAAAAACAATGGTGTGAACTCCAGAGGGTTTGTGCGTATAATAAAGAGGGAAAATGATGAAGAAGTGATTGTGAGCAACAGTAAAAAAAAAAAAAAAAAATGGCGGAAAAGGTGGTCAAAATGAAGAGAAAGCAGCAGCTGCTCTTTCAAATCCACCTGTTTGGACGATCAACCCCGTCACATTCCAAAAAGCAAAACCCTGTCAAACATTTACGAGGTGTTCGGTCATATGGTGAGTATGTAGGCTAAATGTGTATGTGACTTGGACAGTGCTGCTACAAGGTCAGTGTGCTTTTGAACTAAAGGAGCTTTTAGTTTTTCAAGTGGTATCCTTCGTTAGAATGGTCTTGTATAATCAGGCAGCCGAAATATGCAAAACTAATCAATAATTTTATATCAGTGGGATAGGTGACCATGTGATGTAAAAGGTAATATGTGTGGCAATAAATCCACAGAAAATAGTGCTGTCTCTTTAGCCTCCTTTAGATCATTGCTTTACTTTTACAGCATACTAATTGCTTTTAAGCGTACATGAGCAGACCAGCCATCAGCTGACCAGCAGCTGACAGCTTACAGGAGCAACTAACTGGTCACCATGGTGCAGCCTTTAGCAGTTAAAGAGGTATTCCCTCATTACGATGCTGACTGAAATTAGGTCTGGGTTGCCAGAACCATCTTAGTCACTGGTTTGTCCTGCTATTTGGATCTATGATACTCGACAGTGTTTTGTATCTTAACCTTCTGACTGGCCATGCCCCGTCAAGTCTTGTCTGCGGGTTGTGTAAGTTGCGCATCAGAGAAGGATTATTGGGAGGATTGTGTTTTTTAGTCTATGTGTATATGTAATGTTTACATTTACTGTAACTTTTTTTTTTTTAGATATACCATTCATTTATATGGGTGTGTGAGGGAATCACTGAAAATAGACTGGGTGCGGCCAGTTAACAAGTGCATGTACGGGGAAATAAACCCAGGTTGCTGGTAATTGCCGAGGGTTGCTAATGTATTAGGGTATTATTTCTTGTCCTGGTGGCTCTTTCAGGCAAATGAGATGTTGTACCAGTGGTGCAAACCTTTCCCTTCAGTGTATGTGTTTTTGTAAAAGTGCTGGCTTGCACAACATTTCCCTAGGTACATCCATGCTGGGGTTTTTTTTTTTTTTTGCCTAAACCTAAACAATAGTGGTGACAGATCAGAAAACACTTGAATATGCTGTTAGTTTGTTTTTGTTTTTTGTTTTTAATTGGAGCAACTATATGGCTGTATTTTTAAAATTATGACAGTAGATGCAAAAAAAAAGCTCAAATATAGAAAGGACATGACATGATAATAAATCTGCACGGAGCTGTAACGAGAAATAAAAACAAGTACGACATAAGCATCAGGTGACATAGCTGTGATGAAACCTGAAATGCTGACATTGAGGACATGGAAGAATATAGAAAGTCCTTTAGGCACACACAAAAATGCTGCTAAATCCAGCTGTCTACAGCCACAACAACCAAGAGCTCAGGGTAAAGCCTCGTTGCAGACCAAAGCTATTTCACACCTTTTATTAAAACTGTCTTTCTCACAGGCAGCTGCTTCTCTTTTCCCCTGCCCATCTTTACTTTCCCCATTTATCGCTTCAGTTTAATCTGTCTCTTTTAGCCAGACTTCAATTTACACACAGTGGTCAGTCTTCTCGTGTTAACTCCCCTTTATACAATCATCCCATCAGAACTCAGCCAAGGCCCATAATGGCCTCAAGGCACGAGATAGAAACCATTTAAACTAACACAGCCGTTGTAATAAACGCCTCACCAGTGTCTTAGCTGTCCATTAAAAAAACAATTAGAATTGTTTTGAGGTCACAGTTTCAGTTCAAGACTTTGAAAACTGTCCAATTCTCTGGCTTGGATTCCATATCTGACTTGGTGGCCTCATGAAAACCCACAGTGTAGGTCTATCCAGCATGTCCAACAGGGAGGAGATCCTGAGGCAAACCCAGGACATGCTGGAGATAATATGTATCTGGGCTGGCTGTCGATATCACCTTGAATGGATTTCGACAGCTTGGATGGATTACTATATTCTTTAAACGTCTAGGTAAGAGAGAGGGACCTGGCTGCAGGCAAGATCCATCAGCCTGGTTTTAAAACTTCAGTGGCCAGTGACAAATAGGTCGTAGGAACTGATGAATGAGTGAATACATGAATTAACAGACAAATGAACAAATGAGTGGGTTTCATTGATGGAAATGAAAACCTGTATGGAGGAAGGGTTTCAAAGGTAGTGAATGAATGGATGGATTAGTAATGAATGAAGCTCTGAGAAAAGAGATGATGGTATAAATGAAACCTGATGAAATACAGACAGAGGAAACCAATAAAATAGACTAAAGCTCTGATCTGACCTTTGGTGGACCTGGTTAAAAGTTAAACTAATAACAGCTGCTGTGTTAACAATGAAGGAGGTATAAAGTTGTCTGGTTTTTCTTTTCTGCTAGGACCACTTCACTAAGTAACTACAGGCCTGTATTACCCCTTTTGTCACGTTTAGTTTACCAGTGATACTAGCTGGCTATTAGACGTCTACATTCATCTCCTCCTACCCATACATACTGGTGCTCTGGGTACATTTCTACCCTTAGATTTTATTGCACACACACAGCTGCAACACTGATTGAAAACAGTACCTCATTCAAATTGAGGCAATTCATTGGTCTCAACAACTGACAAACACATGTTTGGCGGTAATGTACGTGAACTGTATGAAGCCTAGCTGAAGAAAACTTTTAACGCCTCGGGTTTAGACAGATGCAATGCCCACATTTACATGCATAACCCTGTCCACGCAGTTGTCATCTTCCTTTAGCTATAAGGTCAGCTCAGACCAGACAGGGTTAATACCAAAGGACTATTTCACACTTGCTAATTGCATCATATGCACACATAGCCGTGCAAGAATGTAGTCGCCTTAGAGTGTGGATAAAAGACTTCAACAGCATTTAGCAGGTTTCGTATGGTTAAAACCAACCAGTAACTTAAAAACGAGGACAAAAAGAAAACCAACCCATGGTGTTGTGTTAATTTTACCTTCTTATAGTCAATGTGAACCATTTTCTTTTAGATTTTTATCTCTTTCTGGTTTCTCACAAAAAAAGAGGAGATGCAACCACTGCCTGCGGGGACCAGCCACCACTGGCTGAAACAGACATTTTCCAACCTGTTCTAACTTTTGACCGTTTATTCTACCATTTGTACCATTATTCTCTACATCTGTACTTCACGAATAAAGTGGCACAATATTTTTTTGACAGTGTACAGTAAAATTTTCAAATCTACTGTCTTTACATTAGTTTTGTTCGAAAGGTACGTTACACAATCCACACCAATTGGATCCAATTTGATCCAGACGTGTTCTGACTTCATCGATTGAGTAGGCAACAATAATCTAATGAGCTCAGGCTTCAAATTTTAGAGCAAGGCACTGTATTTTCTGCCGATCAACTACAAAGCCCCAGAGAAGAGTTTTTCCCATCCTGGTTCTGATTCTGTGAAAGCAAGTTAGCGGTTAGGATCCAAGTGATCAAAACTGAACTTTTTCAGTTAAATTTGTTGCACTATTTTCACATTTCTCGACCACAAATGAAAGGTAAGGGCATGCTTAAAACAAAGTTGCGTGTATTGTATTTCTCACAACACAAAAATTTCCACTCTCACCGGTGTGCAGGGTTGAAGACGTTGTTGCTGTTTGAGATTTGGTTGGTTTTACCCACTGAGAGGTTACAGGTGTTGCTGCTGTTGATCTTCGGTGGTTTGCTCTTTTTCAGAGAACCTTGGGCCTTCTTTTCCTCCAACATGGCCATAAATGCCCATACACTTCTACACACGCAAACACAGACACACAGCTCACACTTCCTTACTTAATCCTGCCTTTAATCACATTCATACACACCTGTACTATTTTATATTTAAGGTAGAAAGTTTTGACTCTTTAAGACAATAAAATGAAGAAGAAAAAGAGGAATTTTCTCTTTCCAGATATAAATCCGGTGTCCATATACTTAAGTATTTCCTTTATGAAAAAATTCCTGAGGAAGCAGATCCAAATTTACAAGCTGTTCACCGAAGATCACCACCAGCTCATTCTGCTACTTGACAAATCCTTAAAAACAAAAGAAATTTAAAAACAGGTCAGTAAATCTTCACAGCTTTCCATAAAGTATATGTTCCAGTTGTCCTGGATTTTGGAATTCCAGTTGTGCTAGAAGTAGTGATCCATAAATGCTTATTTTGGATTTTGTGGGGCTTAAGCCATTAGTGGCCTCAGCGGGATTTGAGCCACGAGAGACTGAAAGACAAATCAGGAGGAACGCTACACTCCAGTACACCCGTCCCACTGAGGCAGCAGCTGGAGGGGTGGGGGGTGGAATAGAGACTGAGGGGGAAAGAGGGAAAGTCCTAGTGTTTTTGCAGCATATTACAGGAGTCTTTTTATTTATGTTGCAAATAAAGGTTAATGAAGTGACCTCTATGATAAATCCATTTGTCTTCTTCCGCTTATCCTTTTCAGGGTTGCGGGGGGCTGGAGCCCATCCCAGCTGTCATAGGGCAAGAGACAGACTGCACCCTGGACAGGTCACCAGCCTATTGTAGAGCTAACACAGAGAGACAGACAACCATTCACACCTATGGGCAACTTAGAATCACCAATTAACTTAACCCCACTTAGTGCATGTCTTTGGACTGTGGAGGAAACTGGAGTCCCCAGAGAGAACCCACACAGACACAGGGAGAACAACCAAACTCCAAACAGAAAGGCTCCGCCAGGGTGGATTCAAACCTAGGACCTTCTTGCTGTGCGGCAACAGTGCTAACCACTGCACCGCCATGCCGCCCCCCCCCTAATTACTAAATCAATTTGAGCAATAATACGAATCACAATAAAAATAAACACCAATATATGCAATTTAAGCATAAGAAAAACTGCTATGAGGTCATAAAACAATCAAATTCAGTTCTTTTTTTTAATTTTTTAGAAATAACACAGGAATGGCTAAAAATGGACTTACCATCAAATATGGTGCCACTTTCTATAAATCCTAGACAAACAGCATCTATCTCAACATTCAAACAACTATTGCACTGTATAATTCATGGGTTTCATCAACTCACTACTACTACTTGCGATGTTATGACCACAGGTGTGGAGGGAGTAGGTAGGGGCAAAAAAACCCAACTAATTTCGTGAATTCCAGAAGAACACTGAAGTTTGAAATGCTTTAGGCCACTGCCGATTGGTCAGATAGTCTGATCTTTGCTGATTGACTGGGAGGCCAATTTAACGCCTATTTAAGTTACCAAAATATGGTTCTTCACCCAGTAAAGGGTTAATGTTATTTGCCTTATTTGGGAGGTTCATTAACAGTTGCTTAATAATTGAACAGAGTCCTCTGTCTGAGTCAGCTTTGCCTTTTAGAAATGTTCAGTGTTCTTTTCATGTTTCTGAGGGCCTGAGTAATAAACTAGTAATAAACTGAATGTGCTCAAAGTCAAGAAGTGGTGCGTACGCCATGGACAGGTTGCCGGTCCATCACAGGGTTAACACAGAGTAATTAACTGTATTAGAGTAAACTAGTTCACCAGGGTGTATTTGGACTACGGGAAGAAAATGGAGCAATTGTGAAAACACAGGTTCAGGACTAGCACTTAGACTCCACACAAAGAGGACCAAACTATAACCAGAAGGTTCAAGACAAAGGCTGATCTTGCTGTGAGGTGTCCTCTTTGCATTTGGAAACAGAAAATAATATTTAAAAAATAAATAAAACCGAGTCTGAATGTTGGTTTTACCCTCATTTCCCATTTGAATTTGGCACATTCGTCCACCATAAGCCCTTTCTTACACTGATTTAATTCTCTTTGTGTCACTTCACTGGACTTTTAGCCTTTTAGTTCTGTGTTTTTGTCAGAATGCATTGAGAGCAAACCTGTACCAACTTTTTTTTTTTAAGGGGATCTTTGAACTACATTAATTATAATTTTGCAAGAAAAATATAATATCAGATAAACTTAGGGCAATCAATATTCCAGGCAACAAATTTGAAAAACAAAATACATTTTGTAAACAGAAGACACACCAAGTGCTGTAAGGATGCAGATTTAAAGAAGATACAGAAGGTGTGACCACTGACCTCTTGTGGTACTCTGTTGTAAATACAGAAATTAGGTTAATACAAAGGTTTTTTTGGTTTTTTGGCATTCCTTACCCCAGAAGCCAAAGAAAGTATAACAGCCAACATCTCTGATTTCTTTTCTGTTTTGTTTTTTTCAAATATCCATCCATCTATAAATGTATTATTTTAACCCTTTAACTGCCTGGTCTACTTTTTGGTAGAGGGCCAATACGTAAAATGAAAGTAAATGTAAGTTTAAAAAATAAATGATCAATTGTGGTTATTATGGACACAAGTGAGAAAGAAACCACCCCCCAAAATTCAAAGCTGTTTTCTTGATGGGTTAAAGGGTTAAGTAATAGAAGCAATGGCTTGACTTATAGTTGCTCACCAAAATTGGACAACAGAAGATTGGAAAATCGTTGTGTGGTCTGAGCATTCTCAATTTCTGCTGCAACCTTCAGATGGCAGGGTCAAATTTTGATGTAAACAACATGAAAGCATGGATCCATCCTGCATTGTATCAAAGGTTCAGGCTGCTGGCCGTGTAAAGATGTAGGGGCTGCTTTTTTAGCACACTTTTGGCTCCTTAGTACCACCTGAGCACTGTTGAAAAGCCACAGCCTGAGTGTTGTTGCCAGCCATGTTCATCCCTTTATGACCACAGTGTATACATCTTCAGATGGCTGCTTCCAGCAGGATAACGCAACACGTCACAAAGCTCAAATCATCTCAAACTGACTTCTTGAACACATCGGTGAGTTCACTGTACTCAAACGCCCTACACAGGTACCAGATCTCAATCCAACAGAGCACCATTCTCATCATGGATGTTCAGCCGACAAATCTGCAGCAAAGGTGTGCACCAAGACAGCTCTGAAGACAGAACAGGGTACGCAGTACTAGGAAGGGGTCACTAATAAAATATCTATTGAATAAGTGAAAAGGTAAAATACAGCTACAAGTGATCAGCATGACTAGAAAAGCACTAAATATATAAATATTTTACAGGGTGTAAACCAGGGCTGGGTAATGCAAATTAGCTTAGACTATAAATGTTGTGGTGTGTGGCATTATTCATGAAACATACTTGTCCCAATAAAAATAAACCCTGAAACTATAAATGTTTCTAAGGATATTTAGGACATTAATATGCATCCTAAATACTTTCTTTGATAACTTTCTGTGACAAAAATAAATACACATATTATCAATAGCTGATATATATATATATATATATATATATATATATATATATATATATATATATATATATATATATATATATATATATATATATATAAATAAATAAAAGAGGCACACTGGAGTCAGAGGACGATGTTAAAAGTATCACTTTGTTTTGCATTATACCAAAAAAGAAAACTCCACCAGGATAACATTGACAAAAACATACAGGAGTTCATCTGTACAGTGTAGTGCAACATGTTTCACAGTCAGCAGGTAGTTACATTAATCAGCCACAAGGGGGAAGAGACAGCTCTGATAATTCCACTGAACATATTTACACTTCCAAAGAAGAACTGACACTTTAACAGGTTCTACTAGTGCATGAGAGAAGTTAGTTTGATTCAAATAAGACAGTTAAATAAAATAACCTCTGTTTGCATCAAATGAAATGAAATTAAATCTGTGACTCAAAGACAATTCAGCAGGATATGAACAGTTCACTTTTGAACCTTTTCACTTTGACATTATCACTAAAAGCAAACATGCCATCGTTACATCAACCAAAAACTTTGAGTTCCTCTGAGATGAATCGTTAGAAAATAAAGCTGGCAATAAAACAGAAGAAAATCAAGTCAAATGCGCCAAACACCCTGTGTAAGATGATCGGATAAGATTACTGACGTGCTGCTATACAACATGAGACAAAAAACAAACGAAAAACATGCCATTTAATCTCAGTTGATGCTTGTCCATAAAGATTTCCCCATGTAAACCCTCTATTAGCTAAAACTAAACTTCCCTCTTTGTATTATCCATCAGTTTCCAATGGTTTGCTTGTTTTTAAATTTAATTTCTATGCATTAAAAGCACTTCTTACACACTTCCCTCTGTGGAAATAAAACATATAGAAGTTAATAATCTGTCCCTCAGTAAACACATTGAATAGTTTAAATTTAAAGATTAATGCCTTCAAATTGAAATGCATGTGGTTCCTTTGTATTCCATCTGCCTTCGTGTGGTAATCGAGGTCCTACTACGTTACTTCTCATATTTGGGCCTTGCATCCATTGAAAAACATTCAAATATTATAAATACTGATTGCTTTGAGACTTTCATTCATTGTGCAGTATTCTTCATCTTTAATTTGCTTTGGCCTCACACAGGCCTACAGACCTGTCTGTGATTACCCTGGTAACCTCCTGTCCTGGATGTTGCTGGGTGAAATTGGTTGCAAAAATAGTGTAGCACCAAAAATCTCCTTGTGACTGCTTTGATTGCTAACAGATTGCTGTAGTGGAATTTTTGGTGCAGCACTTTACAACTCTTCGCAACCAATTACACCTAGCAAAAGCAAGCAACCTCCAACAACCACTTGCCAACCAGTTAGGGAATACATAGTTTTTTCCCCTAGTAGAGAGTGGTTGCCAGATCGGTACCACTCTCATGTCAGTGTTTTAAATATAAAACTATAGCCTGGCTAGCTCTAGCTTCGAATAAAGATTAGAAATAGAATATCCAAAGCTAACAAAAAAACAATGTAAAACCTGCATTTAATACCCTACAGAAGCACAACATAAAAAAAAATTTAATTTATATTTTTCACCATTTCATTTACATTTATGCAAAGTTATGCTAAGCTAAATTAAGTTATGCTAATTGTAAATTCTTATTTACCACACAGGCGTGCGCGGAATCAATCGTCTCGCCCAATGTTCAGCAAGAAAGTGCATAAGCACAATTAAAATATCAACCTAGTCCTTTAAAGGGGGACAACATCTACTGCTTCTGCTCTATTTTGGATCCATTTGATAGCAAACGTGCAAATGTTTGACCCTGCTGTGCCTTTCAAAGGTTTGACTGAACAAAATAACGTATTCTCCCTGATCTGTTCGGTCTGATTATTACTATTCTTACTCTTATTCTAAAATGACCCAACTATACATAACTAAAACACCTACACAGGGTTTTTTTTTCCTGCGCAGAGGATCTTTTGGCGACCGTCCACAAGCGTTTTAGGCAAACAGAATGATTTTTTAACCAGTACTGTTGGTGGGGGTTTCATTTACCCGAGAATGATACAGTAACTAATTAAAAAAAGTTAAAAAAAAAACAAAAATGCATCAGTTTTTTCCATTTACTGTACACTGATCATCATGCCAGGAAAAACACGGTAATCTGTGCAAAGGCTGAAGTTTGGATTAAAACCTAGATGCTGTAGACTTTTTTTTAAAGTCTAGAACAAATGGAGATCTTTGTTGCTGATTATTTTAGGAAACTTGGCTGAGCAGCAGAGGATTGGCAAAAGAACAAAACTAAATATAATTTTGTATTACTTCGTTTTAAACTCCAGGACTGTGCTCTGTAAGTGCATAATTAATATTGATTTAAATTTATTATTGATTTAAATTTATGTATTTCACAAAAATTATAATATGCAGCTATTTAACTAATCCAATCAGAAGCAGAGACAGATTCTGTTTTCATCTCATCCATTCAACTTCTTTTCTATAGTGTAGCAACCACCCACAATCTGTGATGCCAAAAAGTAGAAATTAAATGATGTCTCTGTGTTGTCACATTTTCATGTATTTTCTCAACCCAATTTGGCTGCAATTTGGTATTTTTAACATATTGATCACTCATTTTTCAACTTCTAGTTTAGATCTACTGTTCCCCCTCACCTTAAATTTCCTTCTGTTCATACACCAGCCCTCTCACCTTCCTCTCCCTAACCCTCCTTCCCTCTCTATGTGATGTTGGATATGGGGTCACTGATTTTCAGACACTTCCAGTAGATAGTTCTGGCCATTGCAAAGAGAGTGAACACGATCAGGAGCACCCACGACACGTAAATTCCTTTAGAGTGCTCGGCGGACTTCCACGTGCCAACCTGAACACAAACACACACAAGAAGTTTTTAAGGCTGTGGATAGCCTACAAAATTCTCAAATTTTGTTAGATTTTTAAGGCACCACCTTGTGACGCCATTCAGCAACTGCACTTCAAATTAAATAATTACTCACTGTACTGAATTCTCAAGGAAGAGGACCATATGATTAGCTAAATAAAATACATATTAACCATATGCTACCACAAACATAGATAAAAAAATATGGCTTCAATCTAATCTACATTACGCTTTAATTGTCAGCTTTCTATAGGAATACTGACCAAAGCCCATACTGACTAAAGGAAACTGCTGTGGTATAAAATCATGCTTACATGAAGGAATGACATGCGAAGAAACTGATGCTTGTCAGCTAGAATTTCCCACCACAATTTAATGTGAACGTAAATAAATACATCATGCACTCAACAGCCACTTTATTAGGTACACCTGTTTAACTGCTCGTCAACACAAATATCTTATTAGTCAATCACGCAGCAGCAACTCAGTGAATTTAGGTATGTACAAATAGTCAAGACTACCTGGTGAAGTTCAGACTGAGCATCAGAATTGGGAAGAAAGGTGATTTAAGTTTGAACATGGCAAGGTTGACAGAAAAGCTGGTATAAGGTTTACAGAGAATGGTCTGAAAAAGAGAAAATATCCAATGAGAAGCAATTCTCTGGGTGACAATGCCTCGTTGATGCCAGAGGTCAGAAGCGAATAGGCAGACTGCTTTGAGTTGATGGGAAGGCAACAGTAACTCAAATGACCACTGTTACAAACGAGGTACGCAGAAGAGCATTTCTCAGTGCAAAACAATGCTGAACCTTGAAGCAGACGGGCTCCAGCAGCAGAAGACCACACACCGGGTGCCACTCCTGTCAACTAAGAACACCTTGTTGAATCTATGCCACAAAGAATGAAGGCAGTTCTGAACACTAAAGGGGGTCCAACCCAGTACTAACAAGGTTTACTTAATAAAGTGGCTGTCGGGTGTATATTCCCCTATAATTTCCAACAGTAAATAATCTGTTGGTTAAATTATTTTTGCTGTTTGTGTTCTGATTGGCTTGAACATCTTTGATAAAAAGTTACAAACACAACAAAGGATACAAGCTGATCTACCAACAGTTTAAAAGACTTGACAAATGACTAATAAATTATCTTCACTCAAACATCATCGCACAGATCTACACACCAAAAGTCCTGCGGTGGACGCGGCGAGGACAATAAACAGCAGGAAGCATAGCAGGCTCCTCCTCCTGGGGTACCGCCACCCAATAGAAGAGCTGGAAATTGAAAAACAGAGACAGTCAAAAACAACAAACCAAAAGAAAAAAAACAACTTGTCTCATTATAAATACAAACATTTATTTACCCCTCCCTTACAGAGAGAGGGATAAAGTGTGAACATTTGGTATACTTACACTTTTCGGCAGTGTGGACAACGAGCCAAAGTGCGGTCCGAAAACTCCGTCCACTGGGAGAGAGAGGAAATGAAAAGATCAGCGTATATATCTGGATCTAAAGAATCACAGAAGAGTACATCAGCAAAAAATTCTGTAGATGTAAGTAAAAAAAATAAAATAAAGAAGTAAAACTGGCACTGTCAGTTGTACTATAAGCATTGTGTGTGTGTGTGTGTGTGTGTGTGTGTGTGTGTGTGTGTGTGTGTGTGTGTGTGTGTGTGTGTGTTTTACCAGGAATGTATTGGAGCAGTGTCCACAGATGACTCTGATGCCAACGGGCTGATGCCGCGGTTCAGGACTGTCCCCGCCAATGTGGACTGGACCCAGGTTGATGATGCGTTTACTGGTGGAAAAAAAAAGATAGAAAGAAAGAAAATACTGATTTAATGTAAACACTCAAGTTAACTGAAACAATAACTTAGAACAGCCTTGATCGCTTCCTTCAAAGTTTGCCCAAAAAACATTTTTTAAACTTTCCTCCAGTTAACAGCTAAAAAAACAGCTAAAACATCCAGGGTACCAGGTTTTTCTTGCTCTGCATCAGGTATTAAACTGGGGCATTTTTTGCTATTGAAAATATCATATCTCATGCTCAATGTTGGCTATAAAAAAAAAACAAACAAAAAAAACTCCCCCCAAAATCATACTGAACAAAAACCAAATTTCATCTTTTTAGAGTGTGACACTTCAAGTGGGTGTAAAATGGAATTGGTTACAGTTTTAAACAGACCTTAAATGTATTTTCAAGTTATTTTTATATGTTGCTATATAAAAAATTTTTGGTTTTTAATTCACAGAATAATGTTCTCTTTTTAACTTTAGACCCATTGTTAAAAAACAGACATTTCTATAGTAGATTATGGGGCAAAAAAAGACTTCCTGTTATTTAATTGTTTATCTATTACTTAATTAATTCGGTGTAGTATGAATAAACATGGGGGAGGTCTTTATCAGAAGGGAAAGCTGTAAACCTTATGCATATACAGTTAAAAGTTCAAAATTTATGCACACTGTTTCCAAAGTCGTCCAGTGGGCTGATTCTGGTCCCCGGGCCTCATGTTTGACACCCCAAACCTAGATCACGGTTGATTAATAAAATGTGACACCGACAGCCAATTTTAAACCAAAGTGCTGAGAATATCGATATGAAAAGAGCCTTTGTGACTTTAGGCTCAGCACACCTAACTTGTTTATTTCAGTCATACACCCCTCAGAGCTGACTGACAATGTAGTGAAAAGCCTTTACAGCAGCCTTAACTAAATAAACACTGAATACTGTTTTAGCTTAGTCTATTACTTAGTCTGCAGTAATGGGAGATGACAGCAGCTGGAAATATTCCAGTTTGACTGGTGTCGGATGAGCGAGCAGTGGATAAAAGACATAAGACCAGGGGGCTTGTTCACCCGTGAGCTTTAGATTTCTGAACGTTATGTTGCCGTCATCTGCTGGCGTCAACAGATGTTTGTTTTTTTCCCTCACAGTCAGTTTTGCTGCAGGCTGGTTTAACTGACAGGTGTGCCAACACGAACAGCTGTAAAGTTAAAGTTAAAGTTAATGAGTTTTTATTTGTCATTTCAACCATATACACAGTACACAGTGAAACCAAACAACGTTTCTCCGGGACCAAGGTGCTACATAGAACAATACACACAACAGTAAACAGTAAACATTAAAGTGCTCTTATGCGAACATGTGCAAGGGCGCCAGACAGTACACAATAAATACGAACAATACAGACAAACGTGAAACTGTAGACAATAATTACGGGTGTGGCGGGGGGTGGGGGGACAAACACTGAAGAGTGTTTTTGTCATTGAAAGTGTGTGTGTGTGTGTGTGTGTCCAGTTCAGACTAGATTGTTGAGAAGTCTGATAGCTTGTGGGAAAAAGCTGTTGCAGGTTCTGGATGTTCTGGTCCAAATGCTTCGATACCTTTTCCCAGATGGCAGAAGTTGGAAGTGTGTGTGAGGGGTGTGTGTGATCACCCACAATGCTGAGTGCTTTGCGAGTGCAGCGTGTAGTGTGAATGTCCGTTATGGAAGGAAGAACCACACCAATGATCTTCTCAGCTGTTCTCACTATCCGCTGAAGGGACTTGCGATCAGCCACAGTGCAGTTCCCAAGTACTGGCTGCTAGAGCTCACCGTCGCTAACTGAACCTGGTGCCTTTTGGAGCATTTTTATAGGAGTTAATCTGAAAAATAATATGGCTTGATGAGGAAGTTAATGCTTCATTTTTAGTGAGTAAAATTGTAGTAGTTTAAGAGTCTGCCACCTGCATTGGGTCTGCACTCGGCCCTTCAAATAGGGTCTCCAAAAATCAACGCTTTAAAATGGAAGTCTGTAAACTAACGTGATGTCACAGTGTCTACAACCATCTTAAATACACAGTTTATAGTTTTCACCTACTAGTGGTAGGTGAACAGAGTGGGCTTCTGTCATATTTCAGGCCTGCTTCTAAGCCTGTACAGCTTACTGAGGCTGCCCTTGGAAAAACCTGTTCTAATGGTCATTAAACCACATCTGTATTGATAAATACTGAGCTGTTAAAACTCATCATTAAGGGTATTCCTCATTATTCCTCATACTGAGATGATGATTATTATTCTATCTCTAATCAATCAATTCAAAAACCGCAGCAAAAAAAGCAGCTCAAAATGCACAGCAGTAATCAATGGTGCAACAGGCCGATTACAGTAGTTGCAGACTGCGTTGAAGTGACGTGTAGTTACATTTCTAGGGAAGTGCATGTCAGGTTACTCTGTAGGGAACAGAAAAATAGCTTGGTTTTTCGGACTCACCAGTATGGTCTTGGACAGGCGATCTTCTGCGACGTCACTTTGCAGATCAGCAGACAGTTGCACGGACAGCGGACGTACTTCTTTCCAACAGGAGCGTTCTTAATGGGCTGAAACCAGAGAGGGGAAGACACAAAGAAGGGAAGCATAAGAAACTTTGCAACAACTTTTTCAAATGTGGGCTTCCTCAGTGGTTTTACTTTTCTCATCAGATCTCATCAGAAGAAAAGAGAGGGAAAGATGAGACATTCCTAACACCTGGATGATGAAAAGTGACACTCAGAGCAACAGTCTGATTCTTTTTCTCTTCATTTTTCAGGATAATGTATCCAAAATACAAAACCCAAGACTCCACAGTGATTCACGTGTATAACAGTCCTTTTTCATTTTGAACTGATTATGTTTGTCATAATAAAAGACTTTAAAAGAAGCTTCAAAAAGACTGGAGTCAGGCCCATCTATAAGTGTGCCATGAGTCAGAGTTTAAGTCGCAGAATATAAGAATTTGGAAAGACTTGAGATCTTGCAGGGTCAACATTCGCATGACTACAACTAAATTCCTTTAGAGATTATTTTCCATCATGCTCCACAAAGAACAACTGTTGATAAAGTGAAATGTTCATTTCATTGGAGTACCACAAGTCCTCAGTCAGGCCTAGAGATCAGTCAGTGAACCCCAGGTAAAAATGTGTATTCTCTAACCGTCTGGTGATTGCTTTGGTTGTTCACAGGCAGCCCCAGTTGCCTACAGTTTGCATGGAAGATGGCCACTTGCCTGCAAACACTAACTGACCACGGAAGGAAACTTCAAACTTCAAAAGTACAATGCAAACTGGAAACGGAGACCGTTCACCTTAAAAAGTGAAAGTTTCTCCATACCACTGAACCCAACACATTTCAAAAAGTGCATCTTTTACTTTGAATGACAATGCTGTCAGGTTCACCACCGATTAGCAAGTTGTTGGCAAGTGTTTGCAGACAAGTTTGCAACTTCCATGCAAACTACAGGTGACCGTAGCAGTCTCCCAGCAACAGTCAGCAAACTCCAGCAACAACTTGCCAACTGGTCGGGGCACTACACAATTTTCCCTAGTGACCAGTGGTTGCCAGTCAATCACCAATTGCTCTCTAGACCTCAGTGACTGTGACCAAAGACGGCTCCACCCGAGCTTTACGACCAGCTTGCATGAAATAAACAAAATATCTCAAGCATGTCCCAACTTTAGTAGAATTGCTGTGATTTTATTGCATTAATAAAGTCACTTGAAAGTCACAGTGCTCCAAGTTACAACCCATAGTCAATTTATAGCTGGGACTACAACAATGAACGTGGTCAAAATTTTTCACGTATAAAACTATAAAAACATGTTTTGAAGGAGTAAAGCAGCAGGCAAATGTTAACTTAGTGGACAACTTATCTCTGTCCACTTACATCCACTAAATACAGTAAGCTAGATCATTCTTTTCCATATGTCGTGTTTGACTCATTAATGTAGGCCCACTTTGCTTTTGCATTTTTTTTTAAATACTGTACAGCTGTTGTTTACCATCAACTCTTTCACAAGAAAAGCCCCATTAAGAAATTATGGGTTTATTCCATTGAAACGCTTGAAGGCTTTTATTTTGAAGTGTGTACAGAAATACTGACTTTTTGTATTAACAACATAATGTAGCAACTTAACAAGGCAGCAGAATGGGATCTTAAATACGGCTCCAACAAAAATAGAGGATAACGTTTTGTTAACTTATTAAATATGTTATAATCCAAGCTTGCCTTAAATAAACATTGTTTCTTTCTGCAGTTCAGGTAAATAAAGGCTCAGGTCAGGTTGTCTAAATGTGCCTCTCACCGTAGCTTCATTGCAGATGCCGCACTTCACCACATGCTGGTGCGTCTTGCCCTCAACGGATATGGAACTCTGACAAACCCGGCAGCTGATGACCGGAGCGCTGCCGCTGTCCGGGCTGCCCTGCGGGGAGTACGGGGGCGGAGGTTCGCCCGGCACCACTGCACTGGGGAATGGTGCTAAACCTGATGACGGGAAAAATCAGAAGAAGGTGAATAGCTATTAAAAAAAATCTTTTGTTAAACAAGATAGACTGCATAGGCCGCCCACAAATTACTCCAACAGGAGTTGCTCGGCCATGGAAACTCATGCTATGGTGCACAGTTTTTCTGCTCATGTTAATGCCAGAGGAGGCTTGGAGCCCTGCAGTTATTGAGTCGGCAGAGTATTGGTGACTTTAACGCACTATGCACCTCAACACTTGGTGACCCCATCCATAGCTTTACGTTGTCTGACACGTCATGGCTGAGCTGCTGCAGGTCTTAAACGTTTCCTCTTTGCTGTTATACCACTTAGAGCTGACGGTGGAATATCCATCAAGGAGGAAATGCAATGAACTCAGTGCAGTGGTGGCATCGTGTTACAGCAGCGAACTCAAATTCAGTGAGCTGTTCAGAATGACCTGTTCTTTAAAAAGGTTTGTAAAAGGCAGACTGCATGGCTAGGTGCTTTATTTTCCACCCCTGTGGCAATGGGACCGAAAACACCTGAATTCAAAGATTAAAAGCTCTGGTCCAATATTTTAGTCCATATAGTGTTTGTGTAAAGACTTGACTTTAACTTTTAAGCTGAGCAGACTGATCAGAAAACAGTATGCATCAGGAAATTGGTGGCTTACCACATGACTTTAACATATTCTCCCCTTTGTATAGGCTGTCTGTGTGCACTTCTGATGGCACATTTCTGCATTTTACATTTCAAAGTGTTACTACACAGCACTGAGGTTCAGTAAAAAGCGTTATCATTAAAAAGTATTGGTTCACGATATCACTACTTTTGAGCTTGATTAGGACACAAAGTGGTTGCACAAACAAAGTCTGTTTAATCACTGCAATAATGCTGATACAAATATGTATCAGCTGGCTAACAATGACTCATGCATTGGTCAGCAAAGACCAAAACTCGGTGAGTGTAATACAGGAAGCAAAGAAACCAAGTGACCGTCACACTTAGCCAGAGAAGATGAGAGAGAAAGAGTCATTGCAGCGATAAGAGCAATAAAAAAAAAAAAGAACAAACATGTGAGGCATGTGGTGTTTGACAAGATCACAACAGCACACGTTTTTAGTTTGGCAAGTAAAACAAAATAAAAAAACTTTTAATTTAAATCCCAGAAACTGACATGAACAGCGTCAACCCACTTCTCTATATAATGGAGTTGCATCTAGGGCTGTGCAATTAATCACATTTTTATTTCAATTACAATTTTTTTAGGATAATTAAAGCACCTTGAGATGACTGTTTGTTGTGATTTGGTGCTATATAAATAAAATTGAATTGAATTTAAATAAAAGATGGCTGTGCCATTTTTCTGGTTTGCAGTAATTGTGGTGTTTTGTCTTTCAGCACATCTGTTTCCTTAGCTTTAGACCATAAAACATCCTTGCCCGACAGGTTGTGGCAGGTTTAAGTCACATGTTTTTACTCATTTCCTTTATTCAGGTGAAAGGTAAAGTTCGAGGAAATGATGACGCAGTGGTTTTTAACTGTTGCCGCACAGCAAGAAGGTCCTGGGTTCGAATCTGGCCGGGGCCTTTCTGTGTGGAGTTTGCATGTTCTCCTGTGTCCCCTGGGTTTTCTATTATTTGGTTAGTTAGCGAGTGTTTGCAGAAAAGTTGGCATCATCAGTGCAAACTACAGGCAACCATAGCAATCTGCTAGTGACCAAAACAATCACAAGAAGGATTTTGGAGCAGCACCCTTCTTTGCAAAATATTTCACTTGTCGGCAGCCAGCAGCCACATTTGTCCCAAGCGATCGTAGGTTTTCAGGAGGACACTGACCGGTCTCCAGACCTGCGCGATTGACGGCTTGGATAAGGTAGAAGATTAGATGATGCTGACTCAGTGTAACACTTGCTGACACCAGCTGTCAGCCTCCTACAATGCTGTTTTGAGATCCCTTCCCAGGTGCCTCGACCCCCACTCACACCTTCCTTCAAGTGACCTCAATAGGTCACATGATAGGGAGGAGCAAGGCGGAGAAGTAGTTTCACCCAACCCCCCCCCCCTGGTAGTTTTGGTGCCTTTCTTCACACCTTAGCTCATGTGATGATGCACATGATCAATTGTGGGCCAATGGCCACCTCCAAAGGGGACAACTCCCACTAGGGTTTAAGACCTGGGACTCGCCACCTTTTGGGTTTGAACTGAAGAAGCCTCTTGGATGGTAAATGAACTGATTCTTATATAGCGCTTTTCTACTCTACTTGAGCGCTCAAAGCGCTTTATATCACATGCCTCATTCACACACTCATACAAGCACTTCTTTCTACACCTAAGTGATTTCTATCTACCATTCACACTCCAGTGGACACATCGGAGAGCAACTTGGGGTTCAGTATCTTGCCCAAGGATACTTGTGTGAGAGGTGAAATGTCTTTAAGAAACTTAAAAGAAGTCCAGTCACCTTTTATCAAGCTCTTAAGATTACCATACCCTGGATAACTGAGGACCTACAGACTTCTGGGAAGTTTTTATTATTCTTATGATTAAGCCTTAAATTAAGCCTAACAGCTAACAGACTATTACAAATAAATTATACAAATCACATCACCACATTTTTTTCATTTTATTGGTCCTGTCATTTACTATTTTACTGATTCACTACATCTAAATTCTTGAACAGGTTTATTCGTCACATTTTATTTTATAAAGTTAGTAAAGCTCAATGAGCCTGATGTTGTCTTAAACATAAAGGTGAGGATTGTGTTAGTTCAACCTTAGTATCAGATCAGTACTCTGCATCAGCAGATAACCAAAGCCAAGGCAAAGAAATGGAAAAAAAAAGTTGGATTGGTGCATCCCTGGTGATTTTCACACATTCTCAAGTCAGGGATGGGAATCTTCAAACAATCTAAAAGTAAGGTGATGTTTGTGCCCCACTGTTTTTTAGGTCATTATAGCTGGGAACAAGTTTCAATGACTCTGGCAGACATCACTAACTGACTTTCGTAAGGGGACCAACACATCCACCTGACGATTCATAACAATGCTAAAATACTGGTTTTGCTGGGTTTCGAAAGTGGAGTGGAACACAGTAAAAATCCAATATGCTCCCCCACTTGCCGTTTAGCAGACGTGCCTCAGAAATGCTGAAGCAAAAACATGTCAAAAATCCCTGTGGTGAAGTACAGACTGAAAACACCTGAGCATGATGCAGGATGATTAATCGGAAATAGCTGGACCAATTGTGTGTGTGTGTGTGTGTCTCTTTGTATGTGTGGTGGGGGTGGGGGTGTTTCCAATTGAGAAACCAGTGTTTCATGTCGCAATGTCAGATAAATCAGTCAAGCTGCTGGAGCGGAAGAACTCAAAGTTTTGGGAAATGTCTGTGGTGAAGGGAGATTTATATGTTTTCCTGGCACAAAGGCACTTAAATCGCATCAACAGTAAAATAATGACTCATGCAAAAAAAATAAATAAAATACTGGGCATGTTGTTGTTGTTGTAACCATTAGTGAAGGGCAAGAATTATATAATCAGGATATCCCTCAAAGCACAAAGTGAAGTCTTTAAATTACTTATTTTGCACAATAACACACATTAAGGAAAAGAAGCAAATCCTCCCACGAATTATCAGGAACTGCTGATGTTTGCTGTTTTGCACTGATAACTGGCAGGTACATGAGTAATCAAAGGGTGTTGTTACAGTAAACCTGGAGCTCTGACTTCTTGTCATGATACAAGTCACAACATCAAACTCGCCCAATATCAATTAAACGACATGAAAAGCCTCACAAACACCCGGTTTTCCATGCCAAACATCTGGTTCAGGCTGCTGACAGCTGAAAGGTGCTGATTAGCATGTGTAAACAAGCCTAATCTTTGTCTTAAATGTATTTATTGTGGGTTGAATCGCTTCAGGTGTCTGATAATGTCAAGATTTAGGGCTAATGTTAGCCAGCCAGCCTGCCTGCCTGCTAACATTTGTTTACAACCTGACATCAAAAATAAAAACAAACTACAATGTCACGCTGTTAGAGCCTGTTTATTAACAGGTATAGTATATTTTGAACGGGGCGGTAAAAGAAATAGAGGACATACTCTGAGGTTTCGGCAGATATCCATACGAGCTTCCCCGGGAGAGAAACCGTTGGTCCCGTCGTGCTGCTCGGACAGCAGCGGTGACCGTTCCCCATCCGCCATCGATCCCCTCCGGACCCGAGCCTTTCCAACAACGCCCGCGGTAAGAGTCTCTGCAGCGGCTGGGGATTCCGCAGACCTCCGGTAGAGATTTGTGTGAAGCTTTCAACCCCTGACCCCACTATCGGTTTGGGTTGCTGACAAACCACATGACGCGGCGAAAACAGTCACTGAAACGCGGAAGCGATACAACGAAAACATCTGTCACATGACTGACGGAGTCAGGCGAGTGATGGACAATGGGCTCGACCAGTGAACAGGCTGAGCGGGAATGGGCGGGTTCTTCTTCTTTTATTAAATATTGCAAACTGAAAGGTCACATTTACAATACAGTTACTGCTGGTCTAAGGCAGCGTTTCTCAAACTGTGGGGTGCGCCCCACTGGTGGGGAGCAGGGGCATGACAGGTATAAGAGCTATAAGAATGAGGCAATCAGGAAATTATACAAAATACATTACTACTTGAGTAACATCCCATTCTTAATCCATAGGGTTTAATATGATATTGGCCCTCCTTTTACAGATATAACAGCTTCAACTCTCCAGGAAGGCTTTCCACAAGGTTTGGGAAGTTCTCAGCATTCTTCCAGAAGCGCATTTGTGAGGTCAGACACCGATTTTGGATGAGAACGCCTGGCTCCCAGTCTCTATTCTAATTCACCCCATTGGTGTTCTATCAGGTTGAAGTCAGGACTCTGTGCAGGCCAAGCACGTTCTTCCACACTTAACGCATTCATCCATGTTTATATGAACGTTGCTTTGTGTGCTGGTGTCCAGTCACGTTGGAGCAGAAAGGGGCCATCCCCAAACTGTTCCCACAAAGTTGGGAGCATGAAATCACCCAAAATTTCTCGAGTTCCTTTCACAGAGCTAAACTCCTGAAGAAGAAAAAAAAAACACCACACCATAATCCCCCCTCCCACCAAACTTTACACTTGGCACAGTGCAGTCAGACAAGTGCCGTTTTCCAGGCAACTGCCAAATCCAGACTCGTCCATCAGATTGCCAGATGGAGAAGCAGGATTCACTCCAGAGAACACGTCTCCGCTGCTTTAGAGTCCAGTGGTGGCATGCTTTACACAGCGCTTGGTCATGTAAGGCTTGGATGCAGCTGCTTGACAAGCTTGGAGGCTCTCTACACACTGTTGAGCTAATCTGAAAGGCTATATGAAATTTAGAGATCTGTGGCACTGACTCTGCAGAAAGTCTGCAACTGTGATTTTTTTTTTTGCTTTGGGAATGACAGCAACTCAGCCACAATCACTTCCACTATTTTTAGTATTTAGTAGCAAGGAAAGTTCACAACTGGACTTGTTGCACAGGTAGCATCCTATCACGGTACCACGCTGGAATTCACTGTGCTCCTGAAAGCGACCCATTCTTTCACAAATGTTTGTAGAAGCAGTCTGCATGCTTAGGTGCTTGGTTTATACACCTGTGGCCACAGAAGTGATTGGAACACTTGAATTCAATGATTTTGATGGTTGGCTGAATACTTTTGGCAATATAGTGCACTTCCAGCTGCTCCCCCAGATGTCCTTCCTTACACAACCCCAAAGGAAGCTTGTGTCTTCAGCTGGAATCGAACCAGCAACCTTTCACTTGATATTAGCTGAAAGTGTTCTTACCCTTAAAAATTTGGGTCTAGATAAATATTTATGCTTACACAAAAAATTCACTCATGTATAATTGTTTTTGCAAAACGAGCAGAGCCAAAGTGCTATAATGATGACAGAAATGACTGACGCTGGAAAAACTGGGCAGGTTTTATTTTCCCCAGGTTACAGAAATGCATACAGTTATTTCTGTAGTGACTCACAAGAAGAAAACGGTGCATTTAAACTGCACTGATCTTAGAGCAGGCGAGAACATAAAAACATAATTAACAGCTTTGATGTGCAGCAAGACCAAAATATTTTATTAACATTATGCATACAAATATCCTGATTCTCTCTCTCAGCAAGAGGCAAGGTATCAAATACCATTCTCATGTGAGTTTGCTAGATTTTCATAAAACTACTTTTTTAAACTACAAACCCAGCCTGTTAGTTGACGAGAGTAACATCAATCTGGCAAAGGAGCCGAACAGCTTCTTTGCACGCTTTGAGGTGCAGCAACCAGAGACAGCCATCCAACATCCATCATCAGGCAGCAGCAACGTCCTCAGACTGGAGGCGCAAGAGGTGAGGCGTATGCTGGAAACCGTGAACCCCAGGAAAGCTATGGGGCCCGATGGTGTCTCTGGACGGGTACTGAAGGTCTGTGCGGCTCAGCTGGCTGGTATCTCAGTCCCTGAGCCAGGCTGCTGTCCCTCCCTACCTGAAGTCCTCCATTATCGTCCCCATCCCCAAGAAGAACACTATCACAGGACTGAATGACTACAGGTCAGCACTCACACCAATTATTATGAAGTGCTTTGAAAAGCTTGTCCGGGCTCACATCATCTCCACTCTCCAGACTAGACCCCCACCAGTTTGCCTACAGAGCCAACAGGTCCACAGAGGACGCCGTTGCCACGGCCCTCAACTCTGCCCTCTCTCACCTGGAGCGGGGGGGGACTACGCTTGGCTGCTCTTTGTGGCCATCAGCCCCAGCACCGGCTCTCCACAGGGCTGTGTGCTGAGTCCCCTACTCTTCACCCTCTACACACATGACTGCACCCCCACACATGCCAATAACTGCATCATTAAGTTTGCGGACGACACCACCATGGTGGGGCTCATATCAGGGGGGGATGAGTCGGTATACCGGGATGAGGTGCAGCAGCTGTCAAGGTGGTGCAATGAGAATAACTTGATTCTGAACACCACTAAGACAAAGGAGATGGTAGTAGACTTTAGGAAGACGACACACGTCATTCAACCTCTGTTCATCGAGGGGGATGAAGTGGAGGCTGGTTTCAGATTTTAGGTTCCTAGGAGTGCATCTGGAGGATGATTTGACCTGGAGTATCAATACGACCAGCATTGTCAGAAAGGCCCAACAGACACTGCATTTCCTGAGGGTTCTTAGGAGCAACCATCTGAACCAAAATCTGCTGGTGTCCTTTTACCGTTGCTCTGTAGAGAGCATCTTGACCTACTGTCTGTGCGTGTGGTTCAACAGCGGCACAGCAGCAGACAGAAAAACACTCCAGCGAGTCATCAACACGGCTCAAAAGATCACAAGCTGTCCCCTGCCCTGTCAAACTACACTTGGTGTTTTGAAACAAATAAGGGGTCTGATATGACTCTGAATCTGCACACTCATTGGCTTGTGACTGATAAGTCGTTAGCTAATGAGCATATCCTGGATAATCCTCCTTTCTGACTCTTAAAAATAGCCAAAATTTAGTAATTGAGGATTAGTTTGAGTCAGTATGACCTGTAACAAGCAACTGAGCCAGCTGAGTCATCAAAAAAAGTGTTTACTGAGGTCGCAGAGTGAGTGTCTTCTATACAACTTAAGTCCTTCTGCAACCAAAGGAGTCTTGCCCCCTGCTGGCCACTTATAAAACTGCAGCTTTAAGGCACTTCCACTTGCAGACTCCAAAGCTACACCCGTCTTTAATACCATCAATCAAAACTCAGTTAAAGAAAATTAGTGTATGTTACATATATGAAAACCAAGGAAAGAAAATTTGAGAAAACAAATACATTATTTGAAAATTAGAAACATTAAAAAAAATAAAACAAAAGTTTTGTTTCCAGGAGGTCTACAACAACCAACTGGAGGGCTTTAACCCTCTAACGACGATACAAAGGTGCATTTACCTTGTATTAGTAACAAATGTCATGCGACCGTTTGAAGCACTAAAACTGTAATGTAGAGAAATGAGTGTACCATGGACAAAGCATAAAATTTTCTTCATGGTAGATGTTGCATGAAATAGTACCAGAAAGCCATTAGTTAATGTTTTTAAGCTAACATGAATGTAAGGGATAATTATTCACATCAATGTGTCAAGCTAAAACTTGTACAGTGGTTCAACACGCAGATACTCTCCCAGGATTCACGTTTATGGGGTGAGTCACTCCTCACCAGATCGGAATCACATACAGGTTTTGATTGCACTTCTTATTAAACAAAAAAACAAAAAAAACAAAAACCCACAGTTACATTCGATCAATCGGAGCCTTGAGAATTTCTCGTTGACATTCTTGAAGGCCTCGATCGAAGCTTCTGCTGATGTTTCTGAAAAAAGGCAGAAAACACAGAAACAATGTGAGGCCACTCGTGTGTTTTTGTGCACTTACTCTTGTTTACAAAAGTTTATGCTTAAGTTCAACAAACAAGGTCTGCAGTCAATCTGCCTGATTTCCTGGATGTTCAGGCTGCCAGTCTACTCTTTACATCACTTCCTCTTTCCCATGCTGTCAAACTCAATGCTGACATCATTACTCCCGTCCAATCATTTTTGTGCCCGCCTTTTCCAAGCCAATCAGCCTCCTTTCTGCATGCTTTAAATCTCATTTGAGAGCAGCTGTTCATTTGAGTCCAATCGCCAAATAGATTATTAATCGAATTCTGTATCTGAATAGGTCAAGTTCAATTCTTCCAAAGGATCTCTCCTCATTGAAATGCGTTTATGGGTACCTTCAGGTTCTCCTGGTGTTTCTGGCTTCTGCAGTGGAGGTCCTTGGCATTTTGCTCATCCAAGTAGAAAATGGAGCAGAGATTACAGAAAAGTCCCATTTTTGGGACCATGTGCTCCTCACCTGAAAAAGAGCAGAAACATTAAAAAAAGAAAAAAGGAAGAAAAAAAAGAAAGAAAGGGAACATTTGAAATTGAAGTAATTTTTATGTGAGTGTCCGTCTCACCGAGGGAAGTGTCGGAGTCCAAGTCGTCTGTGACGCAAGGAGACTCGAGAACGAGGTCGCTTTGCTTCGAGTTTGAGAAGTTCCTTCCTTCGTTTACCGACGGCTGTAGGAGAAGGAGATGATCAATAAATTGTGTAAGCCCTGACTGGAAATTAAACTGCAACTACTCGTAAACTTTTGATTGATTCCTTCCAAAATTCACAAGTACCCGATTACAAATTGTGGCTCTCTTCTGACCGAGTGTGACGGGAAAGTGCAACATAGAGACGGCAACTTGAACTCAGTTTCTTAATGATTATCGTCTTAAGTGACTGCTCAGGAAGCATTTTGCTGGTTTAAAACCAGGCTCAGTGTGGATTTTGAAGCTAAAACGTCTCCTCATACCTTTAACGTCAGTCCTCCTCCGTCCTTCATGTGTCGGACACTCGGCCTCTGGCTGCTCCCCAGCAGAGGCAGTATCAACACTGGGATGGCTTGCTGCTTCCTCCTCTGTTTTCTGGATGTCTGGCGTGCCGTCTCTTGACGGTGCAGGTAACTTTTTGTCCAGTGACGAGGAGGGCTGGAGTGAAGCAGGAAGCAGTGCTTCTATTTCTACATCTTCTTCTCTCTCATGTGTTAAGTCCCCTTTTTTCCCTCTAACAGATTTTCTCACTGCACGAGAAGACAATAAAATATTTGAGGCTTATGTTTTAGAGTTCTGACAAGATTGTAAAGTACTGTGCAAAACATTTGAGCCACCCTTCATTTCTTTATATTTTGCTAGGAAAATGGGAAATAGGTGCAGCAAATATTTGAAATATTCAAACATAAAAAAGTGGCAGTGGCGCAGTGGGTAGGCGCTCGCCTTGCAGCCGGAGGGTTGCCAGCTCGAGCCCCTGTCCCTGTGCTGTGCTGTGTCCTTGGGCAAAACACTTAAACCACACTGCCTAACGGTAGCGCCGGTCTCTGGCTGCATGACCGCAGATGCTCATCTCTGGATGAGCGATCTGGAACGATCATTTTGCTGTGGATTTTTCATAGATTTAACTAAAGAGTTGGGAAGAAATAATGTGTTTTTGTGACAGTACCTAACACTGCAATTTAAACTTGGTTCTTTGCCTGAGAGGACTTCTCATCCTTGAATGATTCATACGTCAGGGTTAAGTAGCTTAACAAACGAAAAAAAACCCCAAAAACATTCATTTGAAAATGGTCAGGTACAAGGACTGGACTGAAAATGAGCAGCCAAAGACCTTCAGAAAGCCTGAAGAAGCATCGTTAAGTCTGGCTCCTTTGAAGCAAAATAATGAAGAAATGAGGTGGGGCTTGAGGCCTTTGCACGGTACTGTAAGCCAGAAAGCTGTGTTTGTGTTACCAGGCTTCTGTCTGGTTCTCTTTGTGGCTCGGCCACTTGTCCAAGTTGTAACAGTTTCCTTTTCTTTGTCTTCATCTCTTCCAAAGTTTCCATCCTCCTCTAATATGAGAAATAAAAGAAAGAATCACATTAACCGGAACGTGCGCACTATACACCTCAGTATCCGCTGACCGCACTCTATCATTTTACACGGCCTACCACTTCATGGCTGAATTGTTGTCATTCCCAAGTGATCCCACTTTGTTATAGTCCCTCTAACAGCTGACTTTAGAATATTTAGGAGTTCACAACTGGACTTGTTTCACAGGTGGCATCCTATCACAGTACCAGGCTGAAATTCACTGAGCTCCTGAGAGCGACTTTGCTGGGATGTCCACTCCTGGGAAGATTGTGGGATTGTGTTAACAGCTGAAAGCTCCAGACCAGCAAACTAAACTTTTATAGGTGCACTCACACTTGCTGATGATCAATCGATCAAGTACATCTGATTAGCAGCACCTGGCTGGTACTTACTCTCTTAATTCCTATGGAAACGATAAGTATTTAGTTTTTTACATGATTGGATATCTGATCAAGTCAGTCACCTGTCTTTCTTGTCTGTCCTTTGTTTCTGTGGATATCTATCCTCCTCCAAACTGCTACCTACATCTCAATGAGGTCATCCTAATAAATACATTTTGAACAAAATGTGCTGCAGAAATATTTTGTAGCTAACCATTTTTTTATTATATATAATTGTTCTCATATGGGTGGCCTTGAACTTGCTTAATCTCACTTGCTAAGTTAAACTGCAGAATTTATTGGTGTATTTTTCAACTCCCTTTTTCCTCTTGCCTCTAGCTCTTGCCTGGCACTGAAAGAACATAATGCACCTTGGGAGCTGTAGTTAAATACATTTAATGATTAAAGGCTTATAACATATTTTAAGAACTACAGTTCTTCATAATTCTATAGTTATTCAAGTCACTGATCTATCCTGTTAAATATAGTGCGTTCCATAAGACAGACTAACACAAACCTGTATCGTCGTCATGTTTGCGTTTAGCAGATCTTGAGATTTTCTTTGCTCCCTCTCTGGCCCCCTTCTGGTTCTCATCATCCCCTGCTTCTTTTACATTTGCCAACATCTAAAAGAAGACACTCAAAATATTTAAAATGCAAAATTCTATTTTCAAAACAAAGATTTCCCAGGGAAACAAAATACTTGCAATTGTTCAAATGTTGGCCTTACCTTTCGGTTTGAGGGCTGCACTGACTGGCTGAGTGTGCAGACCTCCTTTCCCTCCTCCTCTTCTTCAACAATCTCATCCAAAGTGACAAACTCCTGCAGCTCATCCTCTGTGATCTCCCTACTCCACTCTTCTCCCTTCAACACACCGTCCTCTCCACCCTCATCTGCCCCCACCTCATCCAGAGTCACCAGCTCAGATGTGTCATCCAAAAAAGTTTTCTCAATATATTTATTTGGTCTTTCCAAGCCTGTGTTTTCTAATGTTGCAGTTTGATCATCCTTAACATCATCTTTCACAAGGTGTAATATTTCATAGGTAGCCTCCTTCTCACTTAGGTCTTTTATCAAGGCATCACTTTCCTTTGTTGGTGTCCTCTTGTTTAGTGGTGCTTTCTCTTCATTTTTTGCAGTTTTCTCCAGATTCCGTTCTTGCGGATCTCTGGTCGCTGTGGGCCTCCTTGTTGAAGTCTTGTCTTTTGTTGAGACTTCTTTAGCTGTTTTTTCCCTTCTCCCACTGGTAGACCTCGCCATGATGGCTGGATTGCTGTTGTCAGTTTCTGCCCCATGGGGTTTTTTAGATGCTTCTGTGCATGCTGATTTGTCATCTTTGTTTCCTCTGACAGATTTACTTCTATCAGACCTTTCTGGGGTAGAAGCATCTTGAATGGATTCATCTTCATCAAAACTGACTTGGATGATCTCTTCAGTATCCGTGAGAATAAATGTGTTTTTCTCGATCGTGCTTTTCTTTGTTCTTGTCTTGTACTTTTTGAGCATCGTGTCCTCTTTCATTGGCGATCTCCACTTCTGTTTACTTTTAGATGTTCTGGCTCTCAGTCCACTCCTCCTTGTTGGCCTATCAACTCGTTTATCTTCATCATATTTCTCAGTTCTTTTTTCCTTGTCTGTCTCCAATTCTGTCTCTGTGGTTGCTGGCTCATCTTCTACAGAATCGATAACCTCGTACGCTTCTTCCTCTTCATCTGTGGCTTCTGTGTCTCCTTTAGATACCTCATTGCTGAGGTTTTCAAGTTTTTGGCAATCATCTTCTTTTTCAGTCAGATCATCAACTGAATCCAGTATTTCAAAGGCTTCAGTAGCATCTGTTTTAGTGCCTTGGATGTTTTGGTTTTTATTGTCTTGAATTGTGGACTTATCCTCAACGAAGTCCAAACTCTGATAACCTCCCTCATGCAATTTCTGGCCTTGCTCAGGTCCCGGTGACTTGGCTTTAGCCCTGCTGTCATGATTTCCCTCTTCATCTAGCTGTTCTTCTGTTTGATCATCAACTGAATCAATGATTTGGTAAATTTCACCATCCTCCTCCTCCTCCTCCTCATATGTTTTCCAACATCATCACCTTTCCCATCTCTTTCATCCTTAAAATCAATTTTTAAATTCTGTGTTTTGCATTCGTGTTTTCCCTGCGCAGGTGGATGCATTTCTGGTGATGTTTCAATTTTTGTGTCTGCAGTAATGCCCTCAGCTGACACTTTATGGTCAGACTCTGCCGCTGCATTCGCTGTGGATTTTTCTTCCTCCCTATGTGAGTGTTGAGTCTTTGCAGACACCTCAATATCTGCTGTTGATGCCATCTTTGACGAATGGGTCCTGCAGCCTCTGGGTACAGTATGTGGTGCTCTGGCTGGAGATTCTGTCTTGCGCAGCTGTGCTTTGAGACAAGGGGATGCATGAGTTTTAACAGAAAGCGGAGAAGAGGATAAAGGGTTCTTACTGCACCTAGGAGATACAAAAGGTCTGGTGTTGAATTTGGTTCGTTCAGATGAGTCTTTTTGTTTTTTCGGTGGCATGGAGGTTGAGCTCGAAGGCAAGGTGCTTTTCACTGAATCTTCAGTGGGCTTGGATATGGAAGATAAAGCAGCTTGGCTCACGGAGTCTTTCGCGGATCTGGTTGAGAAATGTTTGGTAGAATGTTTGACATCAGAGCTTTGCCTTTTTCTTTTCCATCTGGTGGTTTGCTGAGATGAAGATGACCTTTTGTGGTCAAATGCTGTGTCTCCCGTTTCATCGACAATTTCATCAACAGTGACAAAACTCTCAAAATTAAAATTCTGCTCATCAAAAGGGTGGGTGTCTGAAGCAAACTGGTCATCGGTGTCATCATCAATTGAATCCAATATCTCAAAGGCTTCTTGTTCAGCACCATCTCTTACAGTGGCTTTGTTGTCTCTGTCTTCAAGAGGCTGGTCTTTATCAGTTGGGATTTGGCCAGCATCTTTGGAGGCTTTGGGAGATTCTTTTGAAAGCTTCTCTTCATCTTCCCCCTTGCTTTCATTTCCACTGCTCTTCGGGGGTTGGTTACTACTTTTATCTAAACCTTTATTTTCAACAGCTACATGTTCAATTGCATATTTATCAGAATTATCTGCCACTTTAATCAAATTTTCCTCAGACAGCTGTTTTACTGTGGAACTTTCATCTTTGACCAGAAGCTTGTCCTCTCGAATTGTAGTCATCTGGTCTTGGGTATTATTGTCTAGCACTTTGAGAGAGACATCCAATCCAGTTTCACTGCATTCCTCTGAGCAGGCTTTGCCATCATCCTTAACACTGTCCAAGACCTCAAAGCCTCCTTCATGTAATCCCAGGCCTTGCTCAGCTCCAGGTGACTGTCTTGACTCTGATTCAACATTTTGTGTAGTAATGCCCTTTGTTGACATTTTGTGGGCAGACTTTTCACCTGCACTTTTTGTGGGATTTGCTTCTTCTCTATGAAGCTGATGAGTCAATGCCAGCTTTGATGAACGGGCCCTACAACCTGAGGATGAAGAATAAGATGCTCTGGCTAGAGAATCTGACTTGTTTGACAGCCCTTTCTGACCAGATGAGGCAGGAGTCTCATTAGACTGTAAGGAAGAGGTGGCAGAGGTCGTTCTGACACAAGAAGACAAACTGTTTTTCACAGTGGATTTAGTGGGCTTAGATGAAGAGAGTGACAAGGAACTCTGAGAGTCTTTTGAGGACCTTAATGAGGTCTGTTTGGGAGAAGATAACACATCTGAACATTGGTCGTCCCCTGTGTCATCAACAATTTCATCAACAGTGACAAAATTTTCCAAGTTAAAATTTTGCTCATCAAAAAGGTGGATGTCTACAGCAATCTGGTCATCAGTGTGATCATCAGCTGAATCCAATATCTCAAAGACTTCTTGTTCAGCACCATCTGGTGAAGTTTCTGTATTGCTTTGGTCTTCAATATTTGTCATTTGGCCAGAGTTTTTGCAGGTTTCATTTGAAAGCATTTGTTCTTCTTTTTCTTCCCCCTCCTTCCATCTCCCTGTTCCTTGAAGTTTGATTCTTACCTGTATCTAACACTTCATTTTTATCAGCTGCATCTTCAACAATAGATTTATCAGAATTATCTACAACTTGAATCACATGCTCATCTGACAGCTGCTTCAATGTGGAACCTTCATCTTCGATCATTTGAGTGGCCTCTTGAACTGTTGCGGTTTGGTCTTCAGTTACACTATCTAGTACTTTTACAGAAGCATCCATTTCCATTTCACTGCACTCCTCAGAGCCTTCATCCTCAATACTGTCCAAGACCTTATAGCTTCCCCTGTGGAACTTCTGGCCTTGTTCAGGACCAGGTGACTGACTTGACTCTGACTCAAGAGTTTTCAAAACAATGCCCTCTGCCGACACTTTGTGGTCAGACTTTACCACTGAACTTTCTCTCTTATTTGGCTGGCAAGTCTCTACTCTATTTCCAGCAGCTGTTGATGCCATCTTTGATAAACTGATCCTACAACCTGAAGATGAAGTATGCAATGCTCTGGCTGGAGATTTTGGTTTATGTGACAGTGCTTTCTCAACAGAGAAGGCAGGAGTTTCCACAGCCATAGACAAACAACTTTTCACAGTGGCTTTCATGGGCTTGGATGAGGAAGGTGAGAAGGAAGAGCAAGAAACTGAGCTCTTGGAGTCTTCCAAGGATCTTGTTGAGATCTGCTTGACAGAAGATGAAACATCTGAGACTTGACTTTCTCTTTCCCTTCTAGAGTTCTGCTTAGATGAAGAGGTGCTTTGGCTGTCGAAGGCTGCCTCTTCCACGTCATCAACAATTTCATCAACAGTGACAAAGTCTTCCAAATTGAAACTTTGCCTGTCAAAAAGATGGGTGCTTGATGAAGCATGATCATCAGTTGAATCCAATATCTCAAAGGCTTCTTGATCAGTACCATGTGATGAATTATCTTTCATGTCTCTGTCATCAGAAGACTGATTTTTACCACTAGTGATTTGTTCAGCATCTTTTGAAGCTTTGCAGGATTCTTCCGAAAGCATTTCTTCCTTTTCTTTTATTCTTCTTTCTTCCCTTTGGGCTCTTAAAGTTTGGTTCCTACTTGTATCTGACACTTCATTTTTATCAGCTGTATCCTGAACTGCAGGTTTATTAGAATATTCTATTACCTGAATCTTGTTTTCATCAACCATCTTCTTCTCTGTGGAGTCTTCATCTTTAACCAGGTGACTGTCCTCTTGAACTGTAGCTACTTGGTCTTTAGTAACCCTACCTAGTACTTGGAGAGAAGCATCCAATCCAATTTCATAGAGGTCTTCTGGGCAGGCTTTGACTTTGTGTGTAACACTGTCCATAACATGATGGCCCCCCTCATGCTGTCTCTGGCCCTTCTTGGGTCCAGGTGACTGTCTTGACTCTGGCTCAGCAGTTTTTGCAGCCATGCCCTTTGTTGACACTTTTTGTGTAAACTTTACAACTGCGCACTCTGCAGTTTTTGCTTCTTTGTACAGCTTATGTGTGTCAGCTAATGCAATCTTTAATGAATGGGTCCTGCAAGCTGAGGATGAAGTATGAGTTGCTCTGACTGGAGACCTTAACTGGCTTGGCTGTGTTTTCTGATCAGGGGAGGCACAAGCTTTAACAGACTTAGAATAGGAAGTAGCAGAGGTCTTACTGACATTAGAAGACCAGCTGCCTTTCACAGTGACATCAGCTGGCTTGGATGAGGAAGATAAGGAGGCAAAGTGAGAGGCTGGGATCTTGTAATCGCTGCAGGATGTTTTTGAGGTCTGTTTACCAGACAATGAAACATCTAAGTTTTGCATTTCTCCTTTGCTATCAGAGTCCTCCTCAGATGAAGAAGAGCTTTGGTGACTGGAGGTTACGTCTTCCATGTCATCATCAATTTCATCAACTGTGACAAAGTCTTCCAAGTTGAAATTTTGCTCATCAAAAAGATGGGTGTCTGAAGAAACATGGTCATCAGTATTATCATCAATTGAATCCAGTATCTCAAAGGCTTCTTCTTCAGCACCATCTGCGTCTGTTGACACTTCTTTGTGTTCTTGGTCTTCAAGAGGCTGTTTTTCATCATGTGGGATTTGGCCAGTAACTTTGGAGGCTTTAAAGGATCTCTGCATTTCTTCTTGTTTTAGTATTCTTTGACCTCCCCTGCTCCTTGGAGTTTGGTTCTTGCTTGTATCTAACATGTCATCCTTATTAGCTGCAGCTTCTTGATAGTCCTCTTTAACTATAGCTGAATGTCCTTCAGTAACACTATCAAACACTTGGTGAGAGTCCCATGGCTCCTGGGCAGGGTCAAATAACTTGGTTTCAGTGCCATCTTCGTGCTCATGTTCATCCATTTGGTCATCAATTGAATCAAGGATTTGGTAATCTTCATAGTCTTCTTCCTCAGAATACGCTTCTTCAAAATCTTCTTTTTCCCATTCTTTTCCTGTGCTTTCCTTCAGCTTGTTGAGTATGCCATTGTTAAAATCCATTTCCAGACTCTGTGTTTGGCTTGTCAACTCTAACTCCTGTCCCTGTGCACTTGAATGTATCTCTAATGATGTTTCTATTTTTGTCTCTGTAGTAATGCTCTCTGCTGACACGTTGTGGTCAGACTTCCCCACTGTACTTTCTGTGGGTGTTGCTTCTTTTCTATGTAGCTGATGTGTCTCTACTGCCACATCTACTGCTGCTGTTGATGCCATCTTTGATGAACAGGTCCTTAAGTCTGAGTATGGAGTATGTGAGGCTATCTCTGGAGGCTCTGGCTTGTCTGTCTGTGCTTCCTGACTAGGGAAGGCAGGAGTTTCAATAGAGTGTAGAGAAGAATAGACAGAGGTCTGACTGATACTAGAAGATGAGCTGCTCTTAGAGTCTTTCAAGGACCTTGGTGAGATCTGTTTGGCAGCAGGTGACACAACCAGGCTTTGCTTTTCTCTTCCAACTCTGCAGGTCTGCTTAACCAAGTAAAGAGATGGTTTATTAATTATTATGTAACTGACAGGACTACAGTTTTAGTGATAAGTTTTTTTTTAAAACAAAAACTATTAACAGGGACCACAGAGGACTGCCACTGGCAAGAGATATTATCATCAAAGGTAGGGTGCCTTATTCTCTATATTCTCTACTGTATGTTTATGCAAGTACTATATGTAGACCAAATTTAAAGTCTGAAGTAACAAACTTACCTTTTCTTCTATCATCTCTTCATCCAGCTCGCTTTTAGAGGTTGTGTTGCTGCTACCGGGACTCTAAAAAGACAAATATTGCTCACAGAGTTACTGGAACGAACTGGTAATGTGTTACTGTCACAAAAACATGGCTAGTCTTATTTTCTGCATTTTGGCATTGCACAAACACACTTTTGATCAAATTTAAATACTGAGACTTCGAGCCAGGCATCACCTTTTTATCCACATGCTGTGTTTTAGTTCCTTGAATAAGTCCGGGCTCATGAGCTTGAACAACATCCTGACTTATCTGAAGAACGGTGGATGTCATGGTGATCTCAGTTCCCGGTTTATCAGAGGTTTCTTTCATTCCCAGGTCACTAGTTCTGATTGTACTTTGTTCTATTGTGAGTGACTTTGAAATGGTGGAACCAGCTAATACTGCTGGTTGAGCAGAACCAGTAGAACTGGCTTGCTGAGTCGTTTCTGCCGCTTTATCGGAAGGAGTAGGCTGTGCTCCGCTTATCACAGCCGGGAACTTTGTGCTTACGTCGATAGTGTCCTGTTCAAGGTTTACTGTAATGTCACTAGAGTCTTGCAGATGCTGTTTTAGGCTCTTCAAACTGAAATTAAAGCAGAAATACATTGTTAGTTGCCCATGAAAACATGTTTATTCTCACAAAAATGAATGCATATAACACATTACAAAACAAACCAAAAAAATTCCTATTTCTAGTTCCTGAGCTAATATGGCAGTTACAAACGACTTATGTAAACTGCCTTGTTTTCCTTTCTCTGCCTCTTTCAGAGCTAATAATTATTAATAATCAATGACTTATGCCACAAGATCAATTCTTTTTTTGGTCAGGCAAAAGAAAAACAACAAAAAAACAAAGATGTGTTTTAACTTCTCTAATAGGAAAAGCTGCTCCCAAAGTCACCAATTACTGATTTCTGTCACATTAGAAAGAGAAATACTCACGTTTCAATACGTTGAACTTTACTCCTGTGTAGAGGGGGAAAAAAAGAGGTTCAGAGGTTCTATTTTCATAAAAACAAAATTAGGTAATTTATTATCAAATCATTTATCTCGTCCTCTAATTTTCGGACGATCATACCAAATTGCATGCGTAGATAAATAGTCCACTGAGGCAAAGTTCTTCAGCACCTGTGTTACACCATTGGATTCTGCCATCTCAATGTAAATCTAAGAACAGAAATGAACATAAAGAAAAAAGAAGACAAGAAAAATATTAATAAATATAAAAACAGTGACAAAGCAAATGCAACAAGCGAAATCTTGAGTTTATCCAAACAGAACTGCAGTACCAAAATATGACTGACAAAAACTGAACAGTGTTAGTTCAGGTAGGCCAAGAGGCCAACTGAAAGATAAGATGATTTCATTGCCAGTCTACACTACCCTTCTATGCAACCAATTGGGATATCTCATACAGGGCACATTATTTAAGTTGCTTTAGGTTGCCTATAGTTGTAGCACACCTGCAAGCCACTTTGCAACCCACCTCGACTCCAGCTACTAGGTTTTCGTGCTGTCTGACTCAACTGACATGAATGACTGCTGCTCTCATGACCTTATGCTTGCCATATGTGCAGGAAAAAGAACGGGAGGTCCTAGAGCATAGCCATACCTCCAAATATAAATTACTGCAGATGGAAATTGCATTGTCTTTTCGCTATAGCGGCTCTGACTGAAATTAGTAAAACCATTGACAGGCTTTGCAACTGAAATGTTTTTAGGATTGGTTTTCAAAAGTTAATTTTAAGACACGCAGATACCCTAACAAATCTCTGCTTTGCACACACGTGGTAAAAAGTGTAGGTGTTTACACTGCTGTACCCTGTTGGCAAGTGGCAAGAATCTGACAAAAGCAGCACTGGATGCCACCGCTTGCACGACTGTCATGATGAGGTCCACAGACGTTTCACAGATCTCCACACACAGCAGCCGCTCTTCCAGAGACTCTAGCTCTGTAACATGCTGAAAAACAATGAAAAGCTGGCGTTAAAGATCAAGGAGTCGAAAGTTTTGTTTTGTGTGACTACAAACTTAAATAAGCATTGGTTGACCACAGCATTGCTCCATTTCATCAGATTTCGTATTTGATCTCCTGCAAGGAGAGAAAAGGGGAGGGGGGTGTAAAAGTGCTGTTATAATAAAGTTAATGAACACGTGTATGAAGTTCGATGTGTCTAGTCTTGAACAGTATGCATCTATAGTGTGAATTTGAACATCCTGAATGACATCATTATCAAGTTATCGCCTTGACAAGATTTTCAGAGAACCTTACCTCTGACCTTCACCTTTAGGTCAAGGTCAGAGACTCAAACTTGTCTGAGACTTTTACTAGATGCATCTATGGTGTGAATTCGAACATTCTAGGTCACATCATTCTGGAGTTACTGTCAACATTAACATTTTTGTGGAACAGATGCCACCAACGCCAAGGCTATGGCAATAGTCATGACAATAGCTGCAAGGATTCATTGACATAATCGATGACGTCGACTACCAAAATTAGTCGATGTGGAATTTTAATGTCGAAGCATCATATTTTATAACCCATCCATCTATTTTCTTCCGCTTATCATGTGATTTTGTAACTGCAATACACTACAGGAAGATACGGGGGCAGTATTGTCTCCACTGTCTGCCAATAACAATAATACCAACGAAGAAGAACATAATGTGAAGAACACAATGATGGTGAAACAAAGAGGAGGATGGAGAAAATGAAAGAAAATGGAGACAAACTATCAAAAGTATGGGAGCATTTCACAGAAAACAAAAATAAAGCTGAATGCAGACTGTGCAAAGCAGAGCGTTCCTTCCACGGCAGCATCACTGCAATGCTGAGCGTTGAAACCGCCAGCACCCTGGAGCGGATGGGTGCGTTAGTGCGTGTGTTAATTGTCTGTGTTAATGTTTGTACAGTAATGTTTCTGTTAGTTTACCTGTCGGAAACAAGGTCTCATGGATGATGCTTGCTAAGCGCCACCATTTCAGTTATGTTAGCTAACAAGTGAAGGACAATAGGAGCAGCTACATTGTCTCCTATTTTTTTATTATCATTCATTCTGAAGAGTAAACCTCTTCATGAACTGAATCATCTGTAAACTTTTCAGTTGTTTTGGATGGAAAAATCTTTAATTTGAAGCCTTATTTGAACTTTTGGACAGAGGCCATTTTTATTTATTTATTTTTGTTTAAAAATAAAAATTGCATTCACTTTAATATGCATTGTTTATTTGATATTTATTGTGATGGTCACATTAATGTTAAAAATACACTTGATTAGTTTCAAACTCATATTTTTATGGGTCCTTATTTTAATTGTGAGAAGAGACAACAAGACTGAAATAATCGTTGACTAATCGATAAAAATAATTGACAGATTATTCTACTACCAAAATAATCTTTAGTTGTAGCCCTAGATAATAGTTCGACTTTTGTTTGAAACAGCCGAGTTAAAAAAAAATCACGATTGCCCAACTGAAAATAGTTGTGGTAACCAACTGGTGTGTGCAGCCACCTTCTATTACAAGGTCACTGCACAGATTGCCTGATCGGCAGCAACCTGTCTCCAATCGAGGTCTGACTCTGACGCACTGCAATCACTCAGGAAATAAAGAGGGAAAAGAAAACAGAAAGGTGGGGGGTGGTCAGTGCCTTTTCTAAATGCAGACAGATTGCTAACACGTTGCAATCAGTCTAACTCAGTCTGCACAGATGAGCGCAACTTGTCTGTGACGGGTTTCTTTACAACACAGGACTCCACTCAACTGGTTATATTCTGGTTACATTTCTATATAAAACAAAGTTGCAGAGCATCTTTTTGGGAATTTTTATCACTTTGATATTGGTATTTTACTGTCCCTATTTTAAATAATTTATCACCAATTATGTTAGCCACACACTGGATTAATGAACACTGTATGATTTAGATTAGTAGAATAAAATTGAGGCCTGTTGTATTCACTCCCTTGGATGTTCACGGCCTCACTCTTAGCTCCTGCTAAAACCACTCTCATCGATATTTAGAAGCTTCACTTTTAATATAACACTGTATCACCTTTTTAAATAAAGTTCAAGTTGCTTAGGAAAGCGCACCGGTTTGAAGACCCAACTGTGTTTGTTTAATACGAATAAAGCGTGGGAATAAATTTTGTATACTTAGATAAAAGTGCCCTAATGAGTTTTTTTTTTATAGTGGGAGTATTAACAGCTGTCAGTGGGAATATTTTTGGGGAGGTAGGTTCACATGGGAAGAAGTCTTTTATATTAACAGCTGTTAAAACCTGCGCAAAGGAGAGTGGAACTAGTGGAGCCCAAAGGTGATTGGTCTGTTTCAGGTTTTAGCGGACACTTTATGTAAATTAGGAGGGGTCAAAGGCAAGTGGGCAGTTACCATCTTTAAAGGTATAAAATAAGGTGCTTGTTCTTTGTCTGGCACTTTTTACTTTTACTCTTCCCTTTCCTGTCTTCTTCTTCTTTTCCTGTTTCTGCATCTTTCTCTGTCTCTTTGTTTCTCTCTTCTCACTTCTTCTCTCTGCCTCTGTATGTGTGTGTATCCTACTCTTAATGCTGTTACTGTCTGTGTTTTGTGTAACCAGTATGTTTTAAATGAGTTTGAATTTTTGGCCAAAAGGAACATGGGGACCCCTAAATTTATAACCAACAATCTATGTTATTTTGCAGTACGTCAATTTCAAATCTGTGAGGTTCTGACTGGACTCCAAATGTAAGTAGTTAAAGTGAATTTCTGTGTATGTAGAAGGTAACAGATTTGAGATTTTCATCTTTTCATTACAGTTAACCACCCTATTAACACAAACAGATTGCATGTACAGTGGTGTGAAAAAGTGTTTGCCCCCTTCCTCATTTCCTGTTTTTTTGCATGTTTGTCACACTTAAGTGTTTCGGAACATCAAACCAATTTAAACAATAGTCAAGGACAACACAAGTAAACACAAAATGCAATTTGTAAATGAAGGTGTTTATTATTAAAGGTGAAAAAAAATCCAAACCATCATGGCCCTGTGTGAAAAAGTGATTGCCCCCTAAACCTAATAACTGCTTGGGCCACCCTTAGCAGCAACAACTGCAACCAAGCGTTTGCGATAACTTGCAATGAGGCTTTTACAGCGTTCTGGAGGAATTTTGGCCCACTCATCTTTGCAGAATTGTCCTAATTCAGTTACATTAGAGGGTTTTCGAGCATGACCGGCCTTTTTAAGGTCATACCACAACATCTCAATAGGATTCAGGTCAGGACTTTGGCTAGGCCACTCCAAAGTCTTCATTTTGTTTTTCTTCAGCCATTCAGTGGTGGACTTGCTGGTGTGTTTAGGATCATTGTCCTGCTGCAGAACCCAAGTTCGTTTCAGCTTGAGTACACGAACAGATGGTCGGACATTCTCCTTCAGGATCTCTTGGTAGACAGCAGAATTCATAGTTCCATTTATCACAGCAAGTCTTCCAGGTCCTGACGCAGCAAAACAGCCCCAGACCATCACACTACCACCACCATATTTTACTGTTGGTATAATGTTCTTTTTCTGAAATGCAGTGTTCCTTTTACGCCAGATGTAATGGGACACACCCTTCCAAAGAGTTCCACTTTTGTCTCATCGGTCCACAGAATGTTTTCCCAAAAGTCTTGGGGATCATCAAGATGTGTTTTGGAAAAATTGAGACGAGCTTTAATGTTCTTTTTGCTCAGCAGTGGTTTTCTCCTTGGAACTCTGCCATGCAGGCCATTTTTGCCCAGTCTTTTTCTGATGGTGGAGGCATGAACGCTGACCTTAACTGAGGCAAGTGAGGCCTGCAGTTCTTTGGACGTTGTTGTGGGGTCTTTTGTGACCTCTTGGATGAGTTGTCGCTGCGCTCTTGGGGTAATTTTGGGCGGCCGGCCACTCCTGGGAAGGTTCACCACTGTTCCATGTCTTCGCCATTTGTGGATAATGGCTCTCACTGTGGTTCGCTGGATTCCCAAAGCTTTGGAAATGGCTTTATAACCCTTTCCAGACTGATATATCTCAATTACTTTCTTTCTCAATTGTTCCTGAATTTCTTTGGATCTCGGCATGATGTGTAGCTTTTAAGGATCTTCTGGTGGACCTTACTGTGTCAGGCAGCTCCTATTTAAGTGATGTCTTGATTGAGAACAGGTGTGGCAATAATCAGGCCTGGGTGTGGCTAGAGAAATTGAACTCAGGTGTGAAAAACCACAGTTATAGTATGTTTTAACAAGGGGGGCAATCACTTTTTCACACAGGGCCATGATGGTTTGGATTTTTTTTCACCTTTAATAATAAACACCTTCATTTACAAATTGCATTTTGTGTTTACTTGTGTTGTCCTTGACTATTGTTTAAATTGGTTTGGTGTTCCGAAACACTTAAGTGTGACAAACATGCAAAAAAACAGGAAATGAGGAAGGGGGCAAACACTTTTCACACCACTGTAATTGTCAAATTGAGGCCATTTAATCGCAAACTGAGTGATGCTCTCTTATTGGTGTTTTATCCCTGTGCCACACTGAAGACGTCACCTGCCTGCGAGTGGTCACAGATCTGGTCCCTTCCTATTATTTCCCACATTTCCATACCTCACTGGATCCAGGATGCATGTCCCGTAGCACAAAGTGGACATTGAGTATCCGGCCTCCGACAGAAACTGGATTTTTGATGTGATCTTTGACAAAATTGGTGCAGTCATTCCAGCTGCTGAAGTAGACAAAGGCCTGTAGGTAAGGATAGAAGAAAGACAAAGACAAGAAAGTTTAATTCAACAAAGCTTTGTCTAATTAATAAAATCACGTGAAATTGTCTGTGCTTGTGTCAGTCTGCAGCACACACTCCTCACCCTCCTCTGCAGCGATAAAACAATGATGCTGTTGTTCAGAGTATGATGATTACGAACGGGGAAATAGCGCCACACCAGCTTGGCGACGTCCACGTGCCTGTAGTTTCCTTCTGGCAAACCAGTCAGCATGATGTGGGGAAACACAGAGCCTTGAGGGCGGGTTTTCTGCAAGACACAAAGTTCATTTAAAGAGGAAAAGAACAGCAGAAAGTTAACAGCTGCACACAGCACTCTCTTTGATACAGTTAGCTATTTTATGTACTTATTGACATCTGATACAGTTAACTGACTCAAAAGCCATTAAAAGGTGTGACTAAATGATTTCTTCATCAATTAAGTAGAAAAACATCTAAAATTGGTTCAAAGTGAAGCATTTGCATTCAGCCAATTTCTCCAAACTTCCATGGCTGGTTTCTCAAATCACTTTGTTAGCCAGTGTTATCTAGCTAAGTTACAGCTAGTTGGCAAACCCTCTCTTGCTTGTTAATCTTAGCCCAAGGACTGAGTTGAAATTACAATTTGTTTGTTTGCCAGATTACGGGTTATTTTACTGGTGCTGGTAAGGGGTGGGGGGCGGGTGATAAAAAATGTGCTTACCTGCGTTTTTGTCCGTTTGACTGTTTGAAAACCTACAGGTCAAAAATAAACAGTCATGTGGTAACATTCTGATTTTCAACATTTTGAATCTGAAGTTTAATTCTAGCTTCCTTTTCTCACCTGGGATGATGAACCAAGGAGACACAGTAGGGAACAAGAAGGGAAAAGTTTTCATTGTGACCCAAAACGGTGAATCGCTGCCCTGTGGAACACCGAAATTTGTTGTAGGGATGGTCGCCCCTTCAGCAACATCCCTGCTGTCCGGTAAAGCTTTTGCTGCCAGTCTGGGTGCTGCACAAACAAAAACAAGTGGAGAGCGTTCTCTTAATTTATCTCAAGAATAACAAAAAAAAAAAAAAAAAAAACTGGCACAATTACTTTATGGTTTTTAAGGTATCAAAAACAGTGATAGCTGCCCAGGGCATTTGTTCTTGTTGCCAAATTATTCCAGTGCTCTTTTAAATAATGCTCAAGTAGCAGACAACAGAATTTACCTCAGTGCTACTCAGTTACATGTACAGTACCAGTCAAAGGTTTGGACACTTATCAGTAAGTTTTGACTGGTACTGTATGTTGGGTGACACAACCTAATTATAGCAAGTAGGAATATAAACAATGGCAGAGAAATATGCATCCTCAGAGAGAAATTTATCTGAGCTTTCTTCTTGTTAACATGACAGTTAACCTCCTGAGACCCCACATCCTCTAATTAGGACATTACATTCTGGCTTTCTGCACCTTATACTTCAATCCCCTCAACAGAGTTTTATAGTTTGTTAAGTAATGTTGACTCTATTGTGCTATAAAATAAACCAGATGTTCAATTATGAGAACATAGTAACAACAATGGTCCAACTAATCCCAAATAGCGCGGGGAAATTAAAGATGCATTCCAAACAAGAGCTCGACTCTCAGGAGGTTAACCCTGCTGATTTTCCAAGAGAAACGTATCTACATTTCATCTTCATCATTTTTTTTCTAAAAGCACAGACTTACGTCGTGATGTACATTCATTTTGTGGTATTTTAATCCTGCAGACTTTGTGGCCAAAGCCCCGTTTCAGGAGGCTGTACCAAACCCCGAGTCGATCAGCATCATAAATGGACTCAAATTCGATAAACACCTGGAACACACCCACACAAATTTGAAAGACAAACATTACATTATTTTTCTGGTTTAATTCACTTAATCAGATTTGTGTGCAGGTATGTGTTTTAACCTTGTTGAGGAGAGGCAGGTAGTTTTTCACAGAACCAATCTTTTTCAAAGCTTCCCTCAGATCTTCGAGCCTCGCTTGGGGAGATTGTCTTAATGAAGATAACTGTTGATCCGTCACCAGCCACCTGCTGCTTTAAGAAGAGCCAGTGAGCATCCAAACAAACCCAAACATTTTGTTTATTTGACAGGTACGTGAATGCTATGTTACATTTACAAACCATGCATAATTTGGGAAAGATGACAAAAAAAAAAAGCATCACTTACATAATGAACCAGCTTCATCAGAGAGCTGTAAAACCCAAGCTGAAACATGAACACAAGAGAGTGTTAAAGCCATTAGGCTCTTTGATGAGACACTTCATACTCTCTTATGTAACGTGGTATTTTTAAGGCACTTCAGTCTGGAGGGTTTACAAAATTAACAGTTTGTTGATATTTGTGGCACAGCACAGGAAAAGCCAGCCGAGGACACATAGTGTGTATAAAAAACAGCCAGGCAACGATTCACTCAAACAACTGGACTTTCCCATGTTTGTTATCTTCACTTCATGTGCAAATATCTCTCAAAACTATGTCTGAAAAATCCAGTTTATTGTGCAGTTTCTTAAACTGCAAATAAACAGTGTGCTATTTTACCCCAAATCCCCAGCCAGTAAACCTCTTACCTATGTAGGGAAAACCCTGCTCAGAGCTGCCACAAATACATGACCTGACCAGTCAGCCAGTACAATTTACCCCCTTAGTGATGTTGGCAACTTTTCAGTCTTTAGCTTAGCTATGTGGACTGTGATTGATCAACACTTTCTTTTAAACTTAGTGAGGTTTTTAGTCAAAATTGTTATCATTATGAATGTATTTATTTGCATTGTTGTATGTCTGTGTAGGGTTTCAGTCATCCAGGTCATGGTAGTCTCAAGAGCTTGAAGAAAAAAAAAAAGATATTACAGATATATGGATGACACCCAGGTCAAAATCAAAACCCAAGAAGCAAACGCATTAAATGACCACATGAACTCAGTGAATAAATAAAGTTCATTAGGAAGGACACCACGGATAATAGGTTACTGATCCTGGACTGTACCAAACAGCCACTCCATAAATGCATGGCACAACGTAGAAGAGCTACCTCGACAGGACAAAACTCAGCTGTACATCTGCACCTAAAAGGACATTTTAGACTGGGAAGATGGTTTGAAACAAGAGCATCAATGACCATCACTGAACAGAGGATGTGGAATATATGGCGCCAGCTGTCAGCCATACACGATGCAGTCTTGAAATTCCTTCCCCGGCAACTCAACTCCCACTCACACCTTACTTGAGGTGACCTCAATAAGTCACATGAGAGGATGAGACAAGGTCTCACAATGGTTTCACCCAAAGCGTCTGGTAGTAACAAACCATTCTCATACTTTGGCTCATGTGATGATATACATAATTAATAACAAGCTGTAATTTATTACAAGGTCTACAAACACCTACAAAAGGGAACAGAACTGAACTGAAGAAGCCTCTTGGATGAGAAGGGAAACATCTTCATAAACTTAAACAAGTCCAGTCACCCTTTTTAAGGCTCTGGAAAATATTTACATCATTACTAAACCACAATGATATTTTCAGGTAAAACATTGTAGAAAGCAAACAAATTTTGGATTTTAGTATGATTTTTACATGCTGCATCTGTCACGTTTAAATAATTAAAAAAATAGTCAAATTCAATTAAAAAACTTTCAGCAATATTTTAGCATTACCATCATCTTAGCATCTAATTTACTACACTAAGGAGATCAGCAATGTCTTGCAACAAAAGCATAGCAGTATTTTCCCCCTAGTGGGATGAAGGAGAGGGACTCCTTTTATTTATTTATTTATTTTCAGTAAATCTTTACTTTTAGCAGTTTATTATAGAACAAAAAAACCATGCCACAATAATAATGTAATATTTTGCATCACTGCCTACCGGATTCATTGGAAAGGGGGAGATTATAGCCTCTACACAGAGTGTAGATCCATTGAGAATAATGCTCTTCTCATTTGATGCGTTGATGAGGTTTTCCGCCTCCTTCAAACTCGGCATGACAGCAAAAGCCTGAAATGAAAACTCACGTTTGTTATTATTCTAGTTATTCACATAGTGACCGGCACCCACAGCACACAAACACAAGAAAGAAAATACAGGCTGACCTCAGATTAATAAAATATATATATATATATATCAATTAAACTTATACACATTGGATTAATAATGAATAATGCAGATTTCTAACTTGGTGCCTACCATATGCATTTGAGGAATAACGTAGATGTCGTCATCCAAATATTGAAAGCCGTATGGGCTGAGTAGATTGGCAATGTCCGCCTCTGTGTAGCAACTACTGTGATATTCTGGTAGGTTGGTGATGGACAACACCTTCATTTTAAATGGGTGAAAGAGGAGAAATTAGAAGAAGTTTTGATTAAGAAAAGTGAACTTACCCAAACTATTAAGCAGATGGCATCATGGGAGACAAAAGCATACTATTTTACTTTTAAAAAGTGCAGTGACAAAAGTGTAGCTTCTTACACATTTCTTTGTTTTTTTAAAACACAAATTTTTTATCTATTTGTTTTCAGAAGGTGCTATCATTTGAAAGAAGAGAAAACGACTAAAATTCCAAATTTGTTTTAAAAAAGGAAATTTTTTTTTAAAATTTTTGAAGACCTGTGGATAGCATATTCATTATTACTTTTGCTTAAGAACATTTTACTAAATTTTTACTGTCCTTTGAGCACGACCAAAAATAAGAGATAACGGAAACAGTAATAAGTCACATCTTTAATGAGAACATTTCATCTTTAGTATTACATAAAATGGTTTGAGAAAACTTACCTTTGTTGGTAGTGTTTTACTCTTTTTCAAACAACCTGTGATACAGAGCAAACAGAAAAAGAGTCAAATAAATAAAAATTATTATCAAAAGATGCAATTCATCACCCACATCCAGACTTCTAATATTTCTTACTTAGACTGTCGTTACGCATGAGCTTTTCTATCTTCTCCCCAACGGTCAGGTTGCTAAAAGCAACCAAGGAAGACGCAGTTGCCTTTGGCTGCTGCTCGTCTTCTGCTGCGGCTGTTGGCTCAGTTTTGGCAGATGCACCTACTTCAGTTGACACAGTCGAAATGTTGCTGACAGTTCTTGATGGTGGATCCTTTCGGGTCGTCACAGCAATCACAGGATCTTAAGAGGAGAAGTAACTTAATTTAGATGGATCGTAGTATTTTGAAAGATCTCCACCGAATATGTCTGTTCTTAACAATGAGAAGCTGATATTTGTATAATCAGCTGATGATTGTATAAGAATGGCTTGTAGTTATATTTAGACTTTTATTTGAAAAAAAAAATAGACACAAACCCCTGCCCTTGAATTGGAAAGAGGAAATATATGTGATAAAGTTTGCAAAGCGTGAACATGTTACTTTCACAGGCTCTGATAAACCAAAGAGATGGCAGCAAACAGGGTAAGAATGTAATCGCAGGAATGCACTGAGTCCTGTGAAACTCTTTTCTTACATGACTGTTTTCTTTCACTATCATGAGCAAACTATTTTTTAATACGAACCAGCATACATTGTCCTACTGCCAGTACTGAACCCACAACTGATAATGGTGCCTGTTCTCCTACTAATCTTGCATACATTGTCTCTCATTATTTACATATTTGTTGATAAGAGCAACCCAGAATATTTAAAAGGTGTTTCACACGCTTAACAGTTTCCAACATACCTGGCCTTTTTATAGTCGTCTGTGGTGTCTTACGGGGATCAGTAGAAGACTTTGGTAGAGACACATCTAAAGTGGTCTCAGCTGTATTGTTTGATGGTTGACTCTCACTGGATTTGGATGGTGAGGCCTTTCTAAATGGCAACTTTTCACCATTGTCAGAACTTTGACCTTCCATTGGCTCTGCCACTTTTGTATTCCCACTCGCCACTGCTCCAATGTATTTGGGCTCTTTTGCCTCTGTCTCTGCTTTGGCACATTCTGTTTGGTGCCTCATTTCAGAAGTTGTTGCTTTTCTTGTTTCAAGAACCTTGACTGTGTTTTCAGGCACTGTTGCATATTCTAGAACCTCCATGTCCTCCAAGGCTTCAGTTTTCTTGATGATGGTCTGTGGTCTCTGGGGGGATCAGTTGTTGGAGATATCTCTGGTGTGGTCTCAGCTGTACAGGTTGGTGTCTGACCATCATTGGATTTTGTTAGTAAGTCCTTTTTCTCAGCAGAATGTCCAGCTTCCATGGGTTCGGCCACTTGTGCATTCCCACATTCCAATGTTTCAGAGTGTTTGGCTTCTTTTTCCTCTACATCATCTTCAACAGATCCAGATTCCTGATCCTCCAAATCTTCTGGATTTTTTGGGGGTGAAAGTTTTGCCTGAGATACAGCTGGTGTAGTCCCAGTTATACTTGTTGGTGTTTGACCCTCATTGGATTTGGTTAGTAAGGCTGTTCTGTCAGTAGTACGTTCAACTTTTGTGTTCCCAGACTTGAGTGGTTCAGTGTATTTGGCCTCTTTTGTCTCAGCTTTGACTAATTCTGCCTGCTGCTTTGTTTCACAAGCTGATACATTTTTTGTTTCAGCGACCTTGGTTGTGTTTCCAGGCACTTTTCCAGATTCTTGAACCTTTGTACCTTCCGAGGTTTCCATTTTTTTGATGGTGGTCTGTGGCCTTTGGGGCGGATCAATCGGCAGTTTTGTTGGAAACGCATCTAGTGTCGTCTCAGTTGTACTTGTTGGTCTGTGACCCTCATCGAATTGGGTTAGTAAGGGTGTTCTGTCAGTAGAGCTTTCAACTTCTGTGGGCTCTGTCACTTTTGTATTACCCCACTCCAGTGGTTCAGTGTGGCTGGCCTCTTTTGTCTTAATATCAACTATGGCCAATTCTGCCTGCTGTGTCATTTCAGAAGGTGACACATTTCTTATTTCAGGAACCTTGACTCCATCTTCAGGTATGACTTCAGATTCTTGAACCTTTGTATTAATTTTGGGGGTCTTGAAAGTCTCTACATCAGGCTTGTTCTCTGAAGCTGTAGGTTTGGATGGTACATTTGTGGCCTGAATGTTTTCCAAAAAGTCTTTTTGATCTTTGATATTCTCTACCCTTTCAGCTGTCTGCTTTGACTCCAAAGCCACTTCAGCTGAGCTCCCTGCAGTCTGCTGTTGTGTTTGTCCTTGTGCAGTGGAGTCGGGTTCTAGCACTGCAATTTCGAGTATCTGGGATGACGCTTTGAACAAAGTTTCTGAACTTTTGACAGTTGCCTGTGGTGTCTGAGGTGGATCAGAAGGAGCTTTTGGAGGAGATATATCATTCATTAAGGCCTTTCTATCAATACATCTTTCTGCTTTGCTATGAGGAAAGCTTACAACTTCCATGGGCTCTGACACTTTTGTATCCCCAGACTCCAATTTTTCAGTGTCTTTGACCTCTTTTCCTTACCATAAACTTTGGCAAATTCTGCCTGGTTCTTTATTTCAGAAGCGGTTGCATTTCTTGCCTCAAGAACCTTGGCTCGAGCTTCACTCACCACTGCTGACTGCTGAACCTTTATTTCAGCTTTTGGGGTCTTTAAAGTCTCTACATCAGGCTTCTTCTCTGAAGTTGTAGGTTTAGATGTGACATTTGCGCTCTTTGCAGTAGTTTCTTTCTGATTTTGTTTTGTTGCAGTTCCTGCTGCAGCCAATTTCTCCAGTTGAGTTTGAGGCTTATCCACAGTTGAAGCTGGCTGAGCTTGGGTAACTAAGACCTTTGCATGAGTGACAGTTGCACTGCCTTTAAACGGTTCTGCAGTCTTGTTTGACAATTTATCCACCTTGACTCTATTTTTAGGTTCCACTGCAGAGTTTTTAGCATTACTTTCAGATTTTTTGAGTGTAGTTCTTTGTTTTGAGATACCAGGATCCTGCTGCTTTCCTGAACTTTTGGAATTATTGCTTCCTTTAACCTTTGATGCATCTTTTTTTTCTTCAACCGATTTTACAGCCCCTTTTGCAGCCATGTTGCCTTTTTTAAATGTTTTGGATATCTGTTTTGTTGAGATACTTTTTGCTTTGGAAACCAAGACTTTTGCTTTAGTAACAAGTTTCCCTGTTGTGGGTTTTTTGTCTCCAGATGGTAAAGATGATGGCTTTTTAATAGAATTTCCAGCCACAGTGGCTTTAGTGGACAAAAGTGTGGTCATCCTGGACTTGACAGTTTTTCTGTGAAGAAGAGACTTTAATAAGCTCAAATGAGAAAAACAAAGAGAATCTCTATAGAGATGAAGGTCTGGATGTGAAGCATATCTTACTTCTGTGGAGGCTTCCCTCGTTCTTTGGTAAAAGTAGGAAGAGGCTTCTTTGGCTCAGTATCCTGTAAACATAGGCTTAGTTTGGATTAACATGAATATGTAGATATCGCTACATATTAAACTGCACATTCAAATTAATACTACATCAATTTGGTTAAAGGTTTTACAGTTTGACTGTAGAATGGTGTAATACCTGTTCTCCAGCAACAGTGACTGCTATTCCTTTTATGTTGATGTCCTTCAACTTTTTCAGTTTCTGAGCATCGTCTTCTTTCACGAAATACACTTTTGCCTGCAAATACACAAGAGTCAAATCATTTTGATTACTTGAACTGTAAGGGCTATGTAGCCACTACATTCACACACTAAGGGACATATTTACCAAGAGGGGCAAATTAGCCAGAGGTCACAATCATAAAAATGCAATGATGGGAGTGAAAAGATCTGTGGGTGATCGACTAACAATGCGTTCATTTATAAAAAGGGATGGAGCCAGTTCATTTAAAAAAAAGAAAAAGAAAGAAAAAGAAAAAGACCAGTGCTACTTGCAAAAACCAGTGATTAACACTGGTTCAAAAATAAGCAGACCTAATGAGGGAGCAAGTAATTGACTAAACCAAATGTTTCGTAAGCATAGGTTTTCACACACGTTTCTCTTCTGAAACAGCACTTCAGCTCAAGCAGTGGCACGTTTTTTTAAATAAGGGTTAACTGCTACAAATTGGTCATGAAAGAGACCCTTACTTTTCGGTCATACCAAAGAGCAAAACAACAAATAATCAAAACAAAAAAAGACAAGAAGGGCACTTGTATACACATTCACATAACTCTTCCGTAGGTTATGAAAAGATTTGCAGTCATTAAAAAAAAAGTACACCCTCTTTCAATTCTATGTTTTTACTTATCAGGACATTTAAAAAAAATCCTCTGGTCCTTGCCAGGTTCTAAAATATGTTAAATACAACCTCAGATGAACAATAAGACATGACATTTTATACCCTGATGCTTATTTAACAAAAACTAAGACAAAATGCAGAAGCAGTGTGTGAGAAAGTGATTCAACTGCTTGTAGAACCACCTTTAGCCGCAATAACTTGAAGTAATTATTTTCTGTGTGACTTTTATCACCATCTCACATCATTGTGGGGCAATTCTGGCCCGCTCTTCTTTACAACATTGCTTCAGTTCATTGAGGTTTGTGGACATTTGTTTATGCACAGCTCTCTTAACGTCCAACCACAGCATTTCAAACAAGCCAAAGTGTGGTCTGTGACTGGGCCATTTAAAACATCTTAATTCTTTTCAGTTTCAGCTATTTTGTTGGAGAGTTGTTGCTATGCTGGGGATCATTGTCCTGCTGCAAATCCCACTTTGAGCCAAGCTTTAGCTGTCAGACAGGCAGCCTCGCATTTGACTCTAGAATACTTTGGTATACAGAGGAGTTCATGACTGCAAGTTGCTGTCAGGTCTGACCTTGAGGTGAGTTTGCTGGGACGCCTACCCCTGAGAAGATTGGCAACTGTCTTGAATGTTTTCCACTTCAAAAACAATCTTTCATACTGTGGAATGATTGTTTGGCAATAGCCTTAAAAGCATTTTCAGATTGATGAGCAGCAACAGCTTCTTCTTTAAGATCATTGCTGACATCTTTCCTTTTTGGCATTGTATTAAAACACACCTGAATGCTCCAGACCAGGAAACAAGTGGTCACAGTTGCTGATGATCAGTTAATCAAGTGCATTTAACTAGAAGCACCTGGCTGCTATTAATCCTCTTCATTCCTATGGAAGCAGTAAGGGTGTACTTAGTTTAACACATACTGCTTCTGTATTTTGGCTTAATTTAAAAAAAATACTTTTACGTAAAACCTTAGAAAAGAAAAGGGTAGTACGTCTTCTTTTTTTTTAATATGACGCTGTTTATTGTCTACTTTTATAGCAAAAACATCAACCGGACACTCCTACTATATATACCTCTAGCTTGGACCTGTACAATACAACTGACTCGGTTTTTCCAAAGTGCTCCAAAGCAGCAACGACATCTTCATGAGAAACAGTCTTTAGAATCCCCTGTAGTTTGACCACAGTTGAAGCCAAAGCTTTAGTAGTCTGTGCATACAGAGACAGAAAATCAGAAACTTGCACAAAATGTAGATTTGACTGTGAAACAGACTGAAGCAAGCTGATTTTATCAATTGTTAGGTGTAGACAAACATCTGTGCTGAGGAGTCCAACAATAACTCCTGATACGTATGCGGAAAACTTATACGGCAGATCAAAACATTTGGTCAATGTATTAGGCCCAAAAGAAAAGAGGAAAAAATAAATAATTTAGCACACATTAACTGTCTGTTACCAAACACACCAACCTTAAGTTTTGAAGAGGAACTTGCATCACTCTTTTGAAGTCTAGGTTTAGCTTCTGATGACTTAGTAGTCTTTCTCCTTCTTTGAGGAGGATAATGAAGCAGAAGCAGAGGATGATAGTGACGTTAATGGTGACTTCATCTTGGCTAGCTCAGCCAGCAAGACAGGAGCTAATGTTTTAGCCATGGTCTCCAGGTCAGACTGTTTGGACAGAGACTGGAGAGCTAGAAGGACAAAGATGCAAAAAGCGTCATACTTTGGCAGATCCTGTGTATAAAGAAAAGCTTTTCCTGTACCTTGGAGCTTTTTATAATGATCACATTCAGAGATATATAGGAAAATACAATTTTGCAACTGGGAGAACTGACAAGTATATATATTTACATTTTGAGTATCTTTTAAGTTATATGAATGATTCCAATTTGCCAAACCTGGGGTTTCAAGTAGTTGTTTAGCAAGTCGTTTTTGTACTGCTGTCCAACTTCTTTTGTTGAAGAAATAACCTCTCTTCTGGTGATGGTCTCTTATGAGTTCTGCTTGGTGGCAAACGTTTATCATCTCTTCTCCTTGGCGGCGATCGTCTCTCATCACTCCTCTTTGGTACTGACTGTTTCTCATCCCTCCTTCTCGGTGAGGATCGTCTCTCGTGACTTCTCGAACGTGATCGATAACGGAAGAAGGCAAGATGGTTGTACCGTGGGGAGAAGGAACGAGACCGGGACCTAATTGGAAGTATGAATAAAACTTTTCTTCCAGGCTCAAGTAATCTAAAGACAATTTCAAAAATAGTAATAAAATATTTCAAAGGAATATTTCTGTTACAAATCCAGAGATCGATAAATAGGTTAATCCTGACACTGATGTAAATGTTCAGGAGACAAACATTATGTCATGATATAATCCACTGGAACATAATTGTTTTTTCATATCAAACCTGCGAGTATGTCTGGAGCCATGCGGTGATTGTGATCCACTACCGAATTTCTCTCTTCTCCCGTCAGAGCTGTAGTAGCGGCGAGGGCTGTTTGAGCGAGCGCGCGAATAGCTACCACGTTTAGGCCTTCTGCCATCTGAACCAAGGCGACGCCGTGGGCTGCGCGAGCGAGAACGGGAATGACTCTCACGCCGAGTTTTCTGGTGACGACGCTGGGAAGTCTTGCCAGAAGTGGAGGGCGATGGCTTTTTTTCTGTACCTGAAACACTGATAAGAGGAGTGGATTAAAAACAGAAAAGTCATAAATAAAGGAAAACTTGCAGAGTGGCAGTATTTTTTTAAAATTTTGCCTAGAAAAACAAAGATTTTTACCTTGGTAATGGCAGTACCTTACCATCCCACTGCGGGTATCTGTGAAAAAATAAATACATTAATTAATTACTTAAATAGAACATCTATTAAAAGAAGAGACTTTTAAAAAAAATGTTTCTGCAACTAAAGGCACAACCTTAAAGATGATTTCTCAAAGGTACAGATATGTACCCCGACAGACGGCCCAATGACCTACTAACAATGTTAACTTGTCAGAGATGCCTCGTGTTACATTTTTTAAATCTTCACATTAAATAGCCTCAGATTACATCTCTGAACAACCAACTCCAAAGCATCAGAAACAAACAATATGACGAAAGACTATCCCATCATTCTTTTTCGGTATCTCTGTGCAATGTTTGGACAAAACCTGGTCAGACCTCCCCAGTTATGCCAAATATTAAAGAAAAAGTTAAAAGAAGAAAAGATTGACCGTTTCCGAAGAAGTTTGCAGTTGTCGAGGTGAAGGCTGGTATTCTGGTGAAGGAGCCAATCCTAGTAGTCAGAACAAGCATACATTTAGGTAGGCCTCATTGTCATCACAAGTGTTATCAACCACAACAGCTGACATGCTCCTGGTTTATAAGCCTTATAGTGGTAAGCAATCAATGTCCAAACAAGTATGTTACATCTATTCAGCCAAAATCCTTAAAAGATTAAATCATTCAGTGTATTTACAGCTGACACCAAATAAGACGGCATGAAAGACAGGAGTCGTGCATTTGGTAACCAAAACAAACAAAAAAATGCCCGGAGTTTTGGCATCATCTTAGCAGAGGTCAGGTCTGGATGAGGACAAAAACATAACCTGGGACTGGGCAGTTGACTGGAAAAAGAAGAGAAGAGAAAGTGACCTTTTTTTTTGGTCAAACTATGAAATTCTTTTTTTTTTTTGGAGATTCAATCTCTTGGTGATTTTTTTTAATTTTTTTTTTAGAAGTGTACTGTGCCCAAGTCTCGAACCCCTCATTTCGTTATGTTTTGCTAGGAAAATGGCTGCAGTGATTTGTTGAAACATGCAAACATAAATGGAAATGCAGTATATAATGCAAGTTTGCATAATTCTAACAAATTTTAAATTTGGATTCATAACTCCATCAGACCCATTGCAGCAATACGTAACTGAACCAAGTAACCAACATAACACT